>JAWZYV010020144.1:0-14296 GCA_038373885.1 Cheiracanthium punctorium | reverse complement strand
ATTAGAGAAATGTATTCTAACAATGCAATATTATTTCATTATACGAAGTCATTATTACTCGGTACATTTATTCAGAACTCTTAAAATTTAATTATATTTATTGTGAGATAACTTAATAATATATGTGGAATTAATAAAACACATCTTAACTACGACTGACAGAGTACAGAGTTCCCAGACTCCCACACAAAGCGGACAGACTTGGGTGTACGCCTTTCAGACAGTTTTGCTTTCTCGGAAAGGAAGCAACCGCACCTTCAAGAGCGCGGAAATTGATCGCGTCTACGTGAGCGGGACCTGAAGGTGCCTTCTATGAGGAGATGGACAGGCGCCATGTACGGACCAATTGGAAAATCCTTGAATCCACCCCCGTCCTGTAGAGATATCCAATAGGTAAATCGATGAAAAGATGAGGGTGAGAAGAGAACCGGAAGAGAGCCGAGAGTTGGGTCGGAGCGAAGAAGCTGAGAGGTGAGGTCGAGAGAAGGCCTCCGCCGACATTTTTTGAAGTCCGATCGAAGGACTGTCAAATTGGAAATCCTTGAATCCACCCCCGTCTGTAGAGATATCCAATAAGGAATCGATGGAAAGATGAGGGTGAGAGGAGAACCGGAAGAGAGCCGAGAGTTGGGTCGGAGCGAAAGAGTTGGAGAGGTGAGGTCGAGAGAAGGCCTCCGCCGACATTTTTTGAAGTCCGATCGAAGGACTGTAGGGTTCTGCCCTGTGAACTGTTTTTTGTAAGTCCGGTGGTGGACAGAAGGGCTCTGCCCGTGTGAAAGGACTGGTCTTCTATTGAAAGCCCTTTGGGACTCTGATTTACTTGTATATAACATCCTATTTAATCAAGATTCTTTTAAAATTGTAAATAAATAAATAAATTTCCTGTAAACGGAACTTAGCTGTAATTCTCAACGCTACCATTCCACACCCAAGACGTTACAAAGCCAACAAAATTAAGAATTTTTTTTCTGGAAGCTTCATTGTTGCCCTATGTATTAATTTAGGAAATCATAGTTTTATCTCTTTTTATCGATATAATACTCCTTATTTATAGTTCTCTTTAGAACCAGAACACTAAACAAGCTATTAAAAACTGGTAATTTTCAAATGACTTTTATTTAATTCAGTAAATGATACAAAATTACAGCATGTGCATAATTTCAATGGCTTCCTGTGGCACTTACTTATGTGTAAGCAGTACAACAGTTGTACTAGACTAATTCAACTATGTTTTCTTTATCCTGTTTCAGTATCAGTCTTGGTTCATCAGTTTATATAACATTCAATTTGTCCAAAAAAATATTGAGTTCACTAAAATAAAATTACTATTTGTTTATGTAATGGCCACTAGATGGCAGCATCCCTTATGAGGAATTAAAACGTATTTAATTTATTCGAAATTCTTATGAATAAATTTAGATCTTATAAAAATTTATAATGACTAAGCTATCTTCTTACAAGGAGAGCTCGCGACCTTGGACTCGCCGATTTGAATGAAATTTAGTACAACTATAGCTCACAAGACATACAATATCTGATGCAAATTTTAGGACGCAACTCTTAGGCATTCTCAGGAAATCACGCTCCGAACATTCGAAAATCAGCGTATATAGCTTAAATACTTTATTGATAAATACCAAGAGACCGACCGTGGTGTAGAGCGCATAATCGCTAGTTTGCAGATCCATAGATAGCGAGTACGATTCCAGCTGTTGCTGGATTTGTTTTGAATGTTTCTTTTGTTCATTTTAATGTCCAACTTAAATAATAAAATAAAATTAATTTTATCATCACAGCTTGCGTAATTGAATCGATTTCATGTAAATTATTAATATAGTAGGTATTTTTCCTCTGTGTCGTATTTAATAAGAGTACAGCAATTTAATAAGCAAAAAATAATAAAAATAAACAATTTAATCCTAGAGAATGTTTCATCAAGGAACAGATGCTTGGAGTAAGCAAACATATCTAATTTTGTGAATGGTTGTATTACGAATAATACAACCATCTGTTCCTTGATGAAACATTCTGTAGGATTAAATTGTTTATTTTTATTATTTTTTGCTTATTCAATTGCTATAGTATTTATAAATACCACACAGGGGGAAAATACCTATTACATTAATAATTTACATGAAATCCATTCAATTACGCAAGCTGTGATGATAAAATAAATTTATTTTATTTTATTATTCAATTATAAATTGGACATTAAAATGAACAAAAGAAACATTCGGAATCGAACGTGCTACCTACGAGTCTGCTAATCAGCGATTATACGCTCTACGCCACGGTCGGTCCCTAACTATTTTATCAAAAAAGTATTTAACCTGTATATGCTGATTTTCGAATGTTCGGAGCGTGATTTCCTGAGAATGCCTGAGAGTTGCGTCCTAAAATTTGCATCAGTGATTGTATGTCTTGTGAGCTATATTTTTACCAAATTTCATTCAAATCGATGATTCCAAGGTCGCGCCCTCCCCTTGTTAGTGGCAATCCAATACTAATATAAACACTTTGTGCTGAAACCTGTAGTGACAAATAAATTTCCTACTTCAATATTAACAATTTTTTTCCTGAAGAATATTCACAAAAATAATAATAGTAAATAAAATAAAATGTATAATTCTTAAACGTTTTGTGGGAAATAAAGTTCATTATTTTTAAAAGTAATATTGGAAAAATGTTCTCAAAGTACTCAAGCCACAAACAAATTAACAGCATTGTATTTTTGTTACTTGTGCTATTACCATGTATATAAATATAAGAAAACAAAACTTTGCATTTTTTAACCTCTTTAAACAATATAACAGGAATAGTGAAATTATAAAAATAATTAAATAAAACTATCAACTTCTCCTAGTGTCACAAAACTGTGTTTTCCTGAAGAATATTCACAAAAATAATAATAGTAAATAAAATAAAATGTATAATTCTTAAACGTTTTGTGGGAAATAAAGTTCATTATTTTTAAAAGTAATATTGGAAAAATGTTCTCAAAGTACTCAAGCCACAAACAAATTAACAGCATTGTATTTTTGTTACTTGTGCTATTACCATGTATATAAATATAAGAAAACAAAACTTTGCATTTTTTAACCTCTTTAAACAATATAACAGGAATAGTGAAATTATAAAAATAATTAAATAAAACTATCAACTTCTCCTAGTGTCACAAAAAACTTGGTGGTGGGGTGTAAGAGGCACTAAAAGAAAAAAATATTTATTAATCTTAAAAATGCAGTTTAAATAGTTACAAAAACCTTGAGAATTACCACAAAAACTATTTAAATATGCATTTATTGTTTATTTTTAAAAGCGTTATTATGTTTTTCAATTTCTAAATATGAATAAATATATTAGTACATGGAATGAATAAATACATTAGTACTTCTAGTGCATGGAATAAGCTTTCTTGACATTGTTTGTAACTATTGACGCTAGATGGCAGCATCAAAATAATCGCCTACTCAATCCATCCTATGCCCATCTTCAACTGAAGCTGGGCTACTTTGATAGCATGCGTTTGTTCGCTTTATCTGTACCTCCGTGGAGTTAAAACGCAAATGTTATGTTAAGACTTAAGAGTGTGTTTTGCATTATCGCCAAAGCTACTTGTTGTGTTTGTAAACAAAAACATGTGTTCTTTAGCATTAAAAAATGTGTTTAAAAAAGGCAATAGAGCAACATATATGTAATAAATTTAATTAAGCATCTTGATATTGTTGTATACCTACAATTATTTAGCAATCATAATAAAATATTAAAGTTTATCACTAATTACGTTTACTTTAACGAAATGCCAAAGTAGCGAGATTAATATGCCAAAGTAGCGAGAAGTGCGCCAAAGATAGCAAACCCATAGTTTCGGTTTGGGCAACTTTTCGAGATGTAAGCCGCTCTAGTGAGGATGACCGAAACCGGTCCACAACCGTGATGTCACTTAACGGAAGAATGATCGCAACCGGTAGCACCGATGCATAACCGACCGGTGAATTCCGGAACGGGCCCACTGTGATGCCACGGGCAAAATGTCATACAAAACATGGAGACATGCAAAAAGGCCATAAAGCATGGAATATACCCTAGTATTTTTTTTTGCAGTTTGGCTGGCAACAGTTTATTGGCGGGCCATTTCCGCGATTCCCTATCGCCTTCGTGTTCCAAGGATTTACTTCTTTGTATGTGAAGTTGTGTGAATTGCGACTGCATTTCTTTTAATTGAAGACTTATTTTGTAGTATTTTATATCTAAAATATTCTGCTATACAGACATTTCTTATTCTTGTAGTAAGTACGTTCTTTATTCTACAAAATTTAAGAATTTCTTTTAGGCTTAACGATTTATTTTAGACAAAGGAATGGTTGTTGTCATGTGTTACTGTGTGCTAAGAATCGCTGACATTTAAGGTTAACTAATTTTATCTTGCTTCATGCTGTTCATTGTTAATGTAATTTTATCATCTAGTTTCTGTTTCCTCTGCACTAAATGATAAATTCTAGTCACATGACCAACTTAAGGGACAAAGCGTGTCCTTTGTTTTAATGTCAGTTTTATGTCTCGTCTTCTGTATGAGATTGGTTTTTCATATTAAAATCAGCGATGAATACGAATGGTATCCTTTAATTTTTTTACTTCACAAATGCTACGTTTCTTGCTGTATTGTTTGTTAAGCATTGGTTCATTTTGTTAGTTGAGACTAGTGAGCATTTTCAGTGTTTTTCTGACATAACTTCGTGTAATCCCAAATTAGTTATTAGTGTAATTATCTAGGTTTGAGTTAACTGAAAACTAGACGTTTCTCTTTTATTGAATAGGTAAGATGTCAATAAATAATGATGGGTTACTTGCCCTGCAAAATGTTACGCGTTTAAAGATTGTAATCTGTACTGTTACAAGATTTATTGCGGAAATGCGTCTTTAAAGAAAGCCCTACAATGCCCTATTTGTTGACGCCAAATTTTGTTATCTTTGATATTCATTATTTATATTTAAACCAAGGTTGGCATGGCTTAAAACCGCGGTTTAAAGCAAATGGTTTTTTTTAAAAGAAATAAATTGAAATTCCGAATACTACTGATAGAATACGTTCTGATATCTTTTACAATTATCCTTATAAGTATCAAAATTAAGATTTTTATCAATCTAATAGATACCCTATTGCTTTCATTATTAAAAATTATTAATTAAACTTAAATTATAGGCTGCATTTTTTTTATTTGAGTGTTTTGTGATTTTAAACAACTTGATGTTAATTCTTTAAAATATCATTTTGGAAACAACATTCTCACCATTATTACTGATGAAGTCTAACTGCACGATTCACTGTAAATGTGAAGTAAATAATTAAATATTGTATTTTATTACTAAATATAAAGAAACTATCTCTAAAATTAAAATTTAATTCAGTTTCAATGTTTCACATAAAAGTTACAGCAAACAATTGTTGTACTTTTGTTTTAATTACTTTCAGTAGGAATATTAATTATTTCAACTTTTTTACAAAATACTTTTAAGTAATGTGACAGGTATTTATAAAAGGGATTTAAAAAAAACCTGGTGTTTTGGTTTTCTCACCAACCCTTATTTAAGCAGTAAAAATTCGTATTTGAAAAATCACTGATGTTTGCAAAGGGAACCTAATATTCCTTTGCAAACTATTTATTTTTTTTAAGTCAATATAATAGCTGCACGAGGCGGCCGGGCTTTGCCACCCTATACCCATACTCTTTATATTCACTGGAGTTGTTGGGCCCATAATTGGACTAATATCAACAAAACATGTTGCAGTACGGGGTACTCTATTTTTAAAAAATTGCTATCTATATAAATTATGAAGTAAAATGTTCTGCTGCTTTCAACAGTTGTTAAATCTTCTTTTAGATATTAAGGTTCCTATCAACATTAAAATGCTAGGGCTATATAAATACAAACTTTGGAGGTAGATGAAATTACCAAAAAATAGGATTGACTACGATGCCTGACGAAAATAATGTTCCTTTGTTTTAACAGTATTTGTCATTATTGCTGATCCTAGGTTAGGGTTGCTTACAAATTCTTGGGTGTTCATCACAAAAGCTGATATTGACACATGGTTACGAGCGATGCCATAGTTCTAAGGATTGTATATATAATTATGCCATTTTCAATACACATTTTGCATAGTGGAAACATTTCGATTCATAAAATGATTATAAACAATTACTGTATTGGCTGGATAACGTATTGTACAAATTCCTACTTAAAAAGTAGGGTTGAAAAATCGGTTCCTTCTTAATTGCAGAAGCTGCGAGTGGGTTTCTGGTACCTTAAGTCTGATCCTAAGAAGTCATTCCCAAAAAATTAATTTCTTGTGTCCAGCCATTTATCTGTGCAAAAAGTTGCTTGTCTTGGTGGTTCGCTGGGATGATAGGGATTATAGTTCCACTTGCATTATTGAATACGTATCTTGGTTACCAATAATAACGAAGACAGGAAATGGCTTAAAATGTTGCTTCAACCCACCTGCTATGGCCAACTTTTTATTTTTGGTTGTGCGATATAACGTGCCAAGTATTGAAATTTCAATTAAAGCTGTGAAAATATCCGAAAAGATCTCTCCATTTTCAAGTTATGCGTTAAATGGTATTTTTTGATTAAACTACAGCATGAGGTAAGTAAAGAGAAACCAGTACACGAATATGCATTGCCTTCTTTTGAAGTTATTGAACTGTTTCTTATTTTGGATTTTTGCACATGTGTTATTATTGCTAAACGTTTACCTCTTTAGTTGTTGATTACACTGTTCGCAAGTGTTAGAAATTATAGCTTTTGGGTTACCACATATTTAGCATATTATAGGCTACTTGCGTATTATTATCCTGTGGTCTGCCAAGTCGAAGTGATTTCTTTCACAAAGATAAATGCCGGGCACAAATGAAATTATGGAATGGTTTCATGAATAAGATTGGCAACACAGTGCCATGCACATTTGACGGAAAAAATAGTTTGGTGCGGAAGGCACTGCCGGGTTAACAAGTACAGTTTTATTTAAGTAGATATGTTGCTTTAAAGATTTTGCAAAACTATTGTCTATCCCTGAATATTAGCATGAGCGACTCATTTACTTTGATTCGTTAGGTCATTTTTTAATTTTAAATTGTCATCCTTGGAACAGCTTTAGTATGGTCCCTTTTTGGCGATTTTTTGATTTGGCGACAAAATCTTGTCGCCAACCCAAGTTTGCCTTGCCGATGCCAATTGTAAACAATATGGCGGATCGGATGGCGCTGGTTCCGAGATAATTGATCGTCGCCGTTAATTTTGCTATGATTTATTTTAATGGCTTTTAAATATTTTTATGAAAAAAAAATTAAAACAGATAACAAGCTTACATGTACATATAGATTCGGTTTAATAAAATTTAATAACTTTTCTTTTTGTGTGAGGGGGGCTGTGGCCCCCCTTTCTCTTTTGAGTAGATTAAATTAAACAATGCAAACAAATAATATTCTAAAGGCAATACCTCACAAAAATAACAATAAAAAAGACAAAAAAAATTAAAATACATTTTAGCATTCTGACAAAAGACTACGTAAGCAAAATAAAGAACTAATTCAAATCATAACGAAACAATTGCTTATCTCATACCTTAAATTAAAATCGCTAAAATTTGTTTCAATATTGAAATAATTAAAATACAAAATATCAAATATTATATATAATAACGGAATTATTTGTGCTGCTCCTACCATTAACAAATAACAAAGGTAATAATAACAAAATAAAACAAACAATGCTTATCACATACCGTGATTAAAATCCCTAAGTTATTACAATTATGGAAATAATAAAATCAAAATATCTTAAATATATTTCAGCTGTATAAAATATTAATAACGTAATTATTTGTTGCTTCTAACCTTAACAAATAAACAATCCTGAACGAAAATATTAACCTGATACGTACTATCAAAAGAATGTTTTATGTCATACAAAACTGTATATAAAAAGTCAGTATGAACCTGAACATCCAGTTTTAAACTTTCAGTAATAATTAAATAATAAAATTTAATCTAAAATAAAGCCATTAAAATAAAACATAAAGCGTAATAATGGCGGTTCCACCACTCGAAGCTCCCGCGCGAAAATACTGGCAAAGGGTCTCCAAAAGTTTAATAAAGGAAACAAACACTCCCTATTCGCAGGAGGAAAACGTTAGCGAAAACGTGACGTCACAGGATAGCAATGACGTCACACGCAGCTAGGGTTGCCTTGTCCTGCTCCTTACTCGCATCCGGAGCATCCGGCGGCGGGGTTTACCAATATGGCGGGGGCCGGGTTTTATCGCGCACAAAAAACGTCGCCAAAATTAAATCGCGCCAAAGAGGACCCATACTAAAAGCTTGTACCTCATCCTTTATTTTCCATACTAGCATGCCAATGCGTCCAGACTTTCACTACCCCATACCTTACAGTTCTTTATACTCAGTGCAGTGTTAACTAAATTTCTGACTCATTTTCAATGAAAATCATGTTTCTTTGTTTAACAGTATTTTTCATTAAATTTATTTAAGTTAGGGTTGCTACACACTGAGGTCTCATCATAAAAGGTGATGTTGAAATGAAAAAAAAGAAAAAATTAAACTGGTCCAGAATGGTCTCTTGTAGAGGTTTTTTTAATATTAGGTAGGGTGAAAAATCAGTTCCTTAGAAAGTTGATTATGTTGGAGGGGGGGGGGTCACTTAATAGGGTGGTCGCTCAGAGAAGTTTCACATATTTCTTATACTCATGGTCAGACAAAAACCAGAGTGCTGAGTCCCCTGGGTGAATTGGAAGGAGTGGGGATCTCTTGGCGTCTAGCTCTATATTTTAGGGATCTTTTTAACTGCATAGTTTTGCATGTATTTGTAATTGGGTCATTCTGCAGTATTAGGGCTTCACAAGCTTCAAAAACAAAATAAAAATATTAAGTGTCAATACATCATTGTAAAGCTTTAAGCCTCTTCTATTAAAGTATTAGTCAACAAAAAAATCTTTTTTTTTTTAACTAAACAAATTAGAATAGGTATATTTCAGTCATACAGAAAAATGTGGTATTACGTACGGACATTTAATATTTTGAACTATCTCAAGATATTTAATTTTTTAATTTTGACTAGCTGTGTACTGACTGCCAAAATGATTAGGTCACCACCAAAATGAGATTGGTGTCCTTTGCTGGCATAATACTTAAGTGTCCATCATTTTACTTTCTTCACTGTGTATTCTAACGTATTTTTACTTTTTACAGCTATGTGGGATGATGATTTTCCGGTAGGCCCCCCCCCCCCCCCCCCCCCCTACTTTTCCTCCCTGTTTCCCCCCCCCGTTTCTTATGGCAATCAGTATGTATTAAATTTATTGAGATTTAACAAGTTAATTATAAAACTTTTGAGTTTAATGATAGAGTATGAAATAAAGTTGTCAACTCTTTTGTGGTTAAAATTTTGGTTTTTACTCTGTTGAAAACTTTAACCCTTTTCCATTGACTAAATATGACTGAGTCTCACAATATTATTTGTATTTTTGTTCAAAGTTTAACTTCATTTTTACCTGTTTCTGTTTTTTAGTATATTAACCAGGGCTTCATTATCACGCTTAAGGGAAACCTTGAAAAAACCAGAAGTACTGAATTCAAAATTAGCTCTTAAAACTCAGGAAAAATCTTATGGACAACATGTAATTTTTGGAAACTTTCCTTAGTACCATACTGCTATTCTATTCTTGGCGCCTTTGTGTTTTGCTATACCTGCACACTAGAAGTACAGTGTTGTGTAAAAGGTTTTATCCTTTCAAACTCTTGATGCAAGTTTCTCCTGAGTTTCAGAATGTGCATGACATCCTTGTATCCAGACACAAAAAATGTAAACGTTTTCATATGCCTATAGCTTCCCAATTTTTTTATTTTCCAGTAATTTTTAAATTATCACTTTCTCTCACCTCCAAGGGGATCTTTATATCCAACAGTACAAATAAAAAAATGTCTGCAATTAGTCCTAGTCAATGCAAGAACTCCATAAAGGCCTTAAGATTAAAATTCTCCCAATTGATATTCACCAACACAAGAAAAAATAATAAAAACTGTCATGTGAACTTCGTTTATTTTTAAAAATTTTCTGCAAAAAAAGGCTTTGTGCCTCCTGAGTCTTTGTACTCGCTGCCAACAGCTAACCATATTGGGCTCTTTTTAATGACACTCTACTTAACCAACGATCTCTGTTCCGATCATTTTCATAGGTCCCGGACCTTCCGATGTAAAATCCCAATTTTTTATTGCATGGCTTGTACTCTTTGTCTTAATGTAACTTAAAAGTAATTCACAAGGAAGAAAATACCAAATTTTAGTGCATGGTTTGTTGCCCCCCCCCTCTCAGTACTCCTATTTTGCTTTATGTAACTTTAAAATATTTCTTATGGAGACAAAATAATTTAATGATTATAAAAAATGACATTTTTAACATGCCAATGCCAAAATTATGAAATATATTAACAATCATAAGCTTGTAACAGTGTGAAGGGGAAATGTTATTTTTTTTTTCAAATTCTGTTTAAAAGGGCAGTACTACTTTTAAACACTAAAGTTCATATTGATGTTTATTTTGTAAAATGACCCATAAATATGATTAATTTTACTGTGTTTTCTTATATTATTATATTCATTATTTTATTTGCACAATTTTTAAAAGTTAAAAGAAAATTTTAAATATCAAAGCTGTCTACAAAGTTTGAAAATTTTCTGTGAACCACATTCATCTATATTGTCTGGGTCTGAATTATCACAAGTCCATGGCACAAATATATCCTTATCGCCATCTTGTTTCTAAACACATGATTGTTGATACATATTTAAACAAAATTCATCAACTCATACATGAAATATCTAATTGCAACTCCTCACTTTCCCCAAACTTGTGCTGGATTCTCCCCCACGTCACTAATTTTTCGCAGTCGTTAACTTCGCCCCACCTAGAGATCACTTGAGGTGGAGTTTTTGAGGAGCGTCAAGGGGTTCTTGTTATTGGCTAAAAGACCTCCCAATGGCCCCAGAATCGTTAGTGCAGTCGATTAACCAAACATCTGGTTCTGCCCAGTTGACAGCTAACCACTGACGATTTCGGAAAACACCGGGAGAGAATTCACCCCTTGTTCAGCAACTTGAAAACTCAAACATAAAATGCCTAGTCAAAAAAACTTACTTTTTAACTTCTCGATGCAAGTCCTGATTACGAAACAGTGGCTATTTTATTACACAATCATCGACAATAACATATTTAAACATAATTCCACGTAAACTCTTGCATAAAATATCTTTCTAACTCTTGGCTTTCCCAAACCTTTCCACTAATATGAAAAATCAAAACTGTTGATTATATTCCTTTAAAATCCACTTACTTTCCTGTCACAACAGTAAATCTACTTTTAATAAGCCATAGCAAAGTACATGTTTTACGTGGCTGACTCCCCTTGAGATGCTACTTCCACCCATATTAAAAGCAAAAATTATTTAATTTCTGGAACATTCCAAACAGTGGCACTGTAATGGATGCTCATAAAACAGTTTGGGTCTCCACATTTGACAGTTTATCATCAGGCATGGCGAGAAATTTGGGTGGGCAATGCTAAAGGCCGCCCTAATTTTCCTTTGTAAATCCAGAAAATCCAGCTTTAACTCTGAAATTTTAAGAAAGCTTACTCCTCTTTATTTCTATGACCTCCACCCTATTATATGGCAAAACTACTTCCCTAATGATGCACACGGGTCATTCCATGTCAAATCAACACACTGATTGACTTGATGTCTCAGATCTTCATAATTTTTGGTATTCAGTAATATAGCATTGACTTTATGAAAAAATACCAAATTTTCAGTTATGTAGCACAATTATTTTTGAAGTTAATTTTTAAAGCTTTAAATTTTATGAAAAAAATTCGTTTTTGGCACCTTTAGATGCTATAGGCTGGCAACCAATGATGGCATCATGGCTCACTGAGATAAGTACAGGATGTCCGAAAAGCTCAGTTTTTTGCGTACGAGTAAATTTTCCGCCGATTTGTCGCTGTTACCGAGAAAATGTGCCTAAAATCAAAGTTAAAAGTATCCACAAATGGATAAATATTTTCAAGCTAAGAAAAAAAATAATTTTTTTTTTGGCGTTTACATGCTTGTGCTGGCTGAAATATGCTTATCTGCTAATGCTCTTTGAGACATTTGGACATTCATTTCAGATTTACAAAATACTTTGGTATTGCCAGTTTGCCAAGATCTTTTTCTCCTGCAGAGTTGGCAACAGTGATACAGTTGGGTAAAAGCGACAAATCGGAGAAGTGAAATTTTTCTCGTACGCAAAATCCCATAGGAGAAACTGGTTTTCGGACAGCCTGTACTTATCCCAGTGAGCCATGGGGGTGCATAAAGCTGGAGAGTGGTCTCATTTAAAGCTGTTGAATGGGGCTTAATATATGCCACAAGATAGGGGTTACAATTTTAAAAAATTGAAAGTTTTAAAATTTAAATTTCTCAAAGTGGCAATTTAAAAATTCCAAAATATTATCAAATATAGTTTTGTAATGTCTTACACACAGCAAAATTCTATCATGGCATCAGGCGATCCTGTGCTTCAGAAATACACGTGCTGTGAAAAATACCAGAATTAGTATCGTTTCAGAAAATTTGAGTATTTCATTGAATGAAACAAGCAGTGGCTATTACTTTATACATTTTTTGTTAATGGAGAAAAGTCACATACACTTACTATTAAAACTCCAATATTATGGAGTAAAGTTAAGGGCTAACAAATTAGTTAGACTTCAATTGTTGGAAAGATACCCACACATTTGTTCACTCACTGTCTTGTAAACTATGTTTCGGCCAGTCTGTGTGACGGGGTTAACTTTGCATATCACATCTGCAAAAGGGGATCCACAGTGTATCGGGTGGTGTGGCTGTGGGATATATAAATGAGGGGGATTGGACCTGAAGGATGGAGGCATGTAACTTGCACTTTTACTGCAATCTTCATCTTTATCAAGACATAAACTCAACCACAAAGTGTCACCATAGATTGATGTTACATACCCACTAATATCTGCTGTACATCCTTTACAACAGGAAATATGCTCGAAACAACTACAGAAGAAAATAATTGCACATTTACTTTGGTTCCACATTTGAGAGCTATGAAGGAATGAAATTTCTTTGGTGCCTGATATAGTTACAGCGTATTGTTACCAGTTGGCCAATTGTTTTCTTAGTTTTAAGGTACTCTTCTAGGGTCACAAATACAAAGTCTATGTTAGATATGTTATCTGATGTGACCATTCAAACAGTTGCCTTGCAATCCATAATTTGGTCCTATATATGGTCTTTGTAGGCTTGCTCTGGCTGCTAGTCTTTTGACTGTGGCCACCAGCCCATTGGATGGTCCTTTACCATGTGCTTTTGCTGAAAATGCCATTCAACCTCAGTTTCGAAATCTTGCTTATGATTACACAAGTTAATAAAGTTTTTAATTTTTTATATTGGGCCACAGAGCCATCAGAAAAATAGATTTTTATGGGTCTTTTAAAGTAAGGTTTCCAAACATAATACAGTGGAACCCCAATCTATCGTGTCCCGCATTCGTTTTCCTGTATTGATCATTTTATTTCTATGGTCCCTGCACAAACTGTATTCAAATAACGTTAATAAAACCCGCATGTATCGTTCATCAAAAATTTGCTTTCCCGCATTTATCGTTGTAAAATGTGTTCTGCCCGAAATGAAATTGAAGGTCAAGTGGATCCATATGGCTCACAAATCTAATTACTTCCTGGTAATGATAATCTTGGGTTGATGATGGTATAGAGTGAAGCCTTCTTACATCCAATAGGGATAGTGTAATGGTGTGAAATGTAGTGATTATATTTCCATTGTAGATGCAACAACGTGCGATATCCTAAGAATGGAAGAAATGTGACCCAAAAATGAAAAATGGCGAAGAAGCTGAGAATAATTATTCATGCCGATGAGACTGAGCCAACTACTTTATCCTGACACAATAACTGTATTTGAAATTGTATGACTTTTATATACAATCATGAATACAGATAAAAGACAAAAAAAGTATTGCAAATCTTGAAAATTTTGTTTAATTAAAAGATTAATGAACAAACCCAGTATAAAATTACTGTTTTTTATAAGTATCACTTAATTTCTGCACAATTTCAATTTTTTCTTTTACAGTTTGGTTAACAAATATAGTATTTTTGGTATACTGTATAAATTGTGTGTATTCA
>JAWZYV010020142.1:0-19499 GCA_038373885.1 Cheiracanthium punctorium | reverse complement strand
TTTTCGGGTTTTTAGGTGTGTGCTACAACCAAAAGGGTCCGTTTAAACTCGCGGTACATCTCCATGCATTCTTCAACACCGTCGCTGTCTCTGCGCCTTCTCGAACTGAAAACAAAACAACTTCTGACGTATGGCGCCATCGCATGGAGAAAGGTCTGCTCGACGTCATAACACCGTGCCATTTCATGTTTTTCAAATATAGGCGATCCTTCATTGAAATAATAGCATTTCTGTTAGCTAAACACATAAATCACATTTTATACGGGCAAAACTCGCCAAGAATGAGAACATAAAAACGGATTTTAATTAGTAGTTGAAAAAGCATGGTTGGAAAAAAAACCCGGTTTATTCGAAAAAACCGAAAAACCCAGGTCTTTTTGGTTTAAACCAGGTTTTTTTTTTTTTTTAATCATTTAATAATTACCTGTTACATACTTATAAATAAAAGTATTTGTAAAATGTTCAGATAACAATATTCCTTCTGAAAGTAATTAAAACAAAGTAAATAAACAATTGTTGCTATACACTGTGGGCATTGAAATCATTCAATTTTAATATTTTATTTAGAGATACTATTTTTTATATTTAGTATATAATATAATACAATATTAACTGTTTACTACATTTTACATGGAATCTTGCACTTAAGATTCATCAGTAATAATGGTGATAAGTTGTTCATAATGATATTTTTAAGGTTTAAAAACAAGTTGTTAAAACACAAAACCTCTATTTTAGAAACAAATTAAAAATGCGGGCTATAATTTAAGTTTAATTAATAATTTTTAATAAAGATAAAACAATAAGATATCTACTAGATTGATATAAAAACTTATTGTTGATACTTATAAGGATAATTTTAAAAGATATCAAAACATATTCTATCTGTAGTATTCGGAATTTTAAATTATTCTTTTTAAAAAACCAATTGATTTTTTTTGAGAAAAAAACCATTTGGTTTAAACCATGATTTAAACTGTGGTTTAAACCGTGCAAACCCTGTGAAAAAGTAATTAAAAATATAAAATTCTAAATAGCTTATAACAGTCCCAGAAGCAGAATTATATTCAGTGGTCTGCAACATAAGTTTGAACCATTGCAAATGTACTGCAGGCATTTTGTCCAAGTCTGACAAATGCAAAATAGGTATAAAAATTGTGCAAAAAGTGAAGAAAGAAGGCATGTCACATTAATTACTCTTAAGAACATATATCATTTTATATCTTCTTTCTTTTAAAAGATGAAATGTTCTGCGATGTCTGTCGCACTTTTACCCACTTAATGCTTCTGGGATAAGAGTCTCCAGGGTCCCATCTATTTCTATATCAAAATTCATCATAATCAATTCAGCGGTTTGGGCGTGAAAGCGTCATAGGCAAACAAACAAACTCACTTTCGCATTTATAATATTAGTTAGAATTTATGCTATTTTTCAGTATATAATTTTAGGCGAGATATATTGCCTGATATTTTTAATAATTTGCTACTTACTGCCAATTATCCGGCATGTTTGCTGGATATCCATTGCATTGCTACTCTACATTGCATTTATATAGTAACAGAGGATACAAATTGTTATGTTTTGTTTTCTATATCATGTTGACTTACAGTTAACACACCATTTTAATTTAAATTTTACTGAAAAAGAGCTTTATTTTTAATTTAAAAAATAATTTTAACATATAAATAATTTTTACTTTTTAAAATCAAGAACAGAGAATCCATACAAAGTCAATTACCTATTTGACTTCAGAGGAAAAAAATGCTCAAATTCCAACCAAATTACTGAAAATGGATACCCGTGATTCTAATACCCTGTAATGAGGTGACAGGGGTGCTACTTTTGGGAAAGTCTTGTACTTAATTGCATTTTGAATGGAGGACACAAGAAAGACTGACAGTAATTCAAAGGATGATTCTGAAATTTTTATTTCTTTCGTAGCAGAATTCATTTATACTGTAAAAAATTGTCTAGTAACTGAGATTACTCTATTAAATTTATATCTCTCTTTGTATTTAACCAATAGGTGAGAAATTAAACAGAGGAAACTATGTTGTGACGTACGAAAGGTATAGAAGTATTCTTCCATTTATTGAAAAAAATCGACTAAAAAAATAAAAACATCACCAGAATTTATTAATTATATTAAAAAATCTGTCATAATATTTTAAATATCTGACAAAAATATTTTAAAATAATTATTTCTAAAACTACCAATCACAAACTGCAAGTAATACTTTTTTTTTTTTTTTTGGTAGAACGACCCATGAATGATAGTAGTGTTTATATCATTAAAATTTCAAGAATTTTGAATCACAAAAATGCTACTGGAAAGTAAATTTTAATACTCAATAGACACAGTTGAATATGAAACTAAATCCTGCCAAGACATACTAAAATAATGTCACTAAATCAAATGCATTAGTTTTAAAATATTGCTTATGTACATGAACTGGAAAAACCTATGAATTAATATGAATCTTTTCTATTTTTTGTACTGTTTATTTAACCCCATTCTTCCCATTTCACCCCACTTAAACCTACTAACAATCAGTTCAATTTTATTATTGTACTCAGTACACCATTTCAAAGATCACTAGGCAATGAAAGTTTAAGGGGAGGGGGGAGAAGGGAATTTCACTACAAAAATCGGAAAAATCATCACAACAACATGTAGTTGAGAGGTATGAAAAACTTCAGACAAAAACAGATAGAATGATAATTAAAAAGAAAGAATGGCTAAAATGTGCTTCAGCCCACCGCTTGGCAAAGTTTTTTTTGGAGGGGCAATACTGCGCCAAATATTGCAAATTGGATATTATTAGAATTGTGTAAAGATTCGAAATATCGTGCATATTCGCGCATTCGTAATTGTTATTTGTTATTCTAGCTACTGTGTGACGTAAACAGATGAATGTAACGAATTCGTTTGCTCAATATGACGTCACCAATCTGTTAATTTGCGTTTCTGCGCATGCGTTATTGTTACTTTTCCACATCTCGTAATCTAGCTATTCTAATTTGCTGCAACTAGTGCCGTTTACGATAACTACACCCTGTAAAAAAATATTCAAGTAAACGTGAAACTTCTTACGTTTGTTTCATATACTGAAAATTATGTATTATAAAATATAAATTAGGTTGCATGTTAGATATAATTATAACTTTTCGTGTTTCTGCTGAATTGTGCGTTCTGGAATATATTTTTTTGAGGGTCTACATGATAGTCTGATGTTTTTAGTTTAGCAAAGGGCCAGCGGTTGCATATTTTCGTGCGACCCCTTACAGCGAGGGCCGGACCCCCTGATGTTTTTTTGGGGGTCTCACAAAGGGGTTAGCATATTTTCGTGGTGCACCCTACAGCGATGGCTGGACCCACTGATGTTTATTGAGTCTCGCAAAGGGCCAGCGTTAGCATATATTCGAGGGGGCCCCCTAAAGCGACAGCCGGACCCACTGATGTGTTTTTGGGTCTCGCAAAGGGGTTAGGATATTTTCGTGGGGCCCCTACAGCGATGGCCGGACCCACTGATGTTTTTTGGGGTCTCACAAAGAGGCCAGCATTAGCATATTTTCGAGGGGGCCCCCTAAAGTGGTGGCCGGACCCAATGATGTCTTTTTGGGTCTCGCAAAGGGCCAGCGCGTTAGCATATTTTCGAGGGGCCCCCTGCAGCGACGGCCGGACCCACTGATGCTTTTTTTGTGTCTCGCAAAGGGCCAGCGTTAGCATATTTACGAGGGGGCCCTCTAAAGCGATGGCCGGACCCACTGATATTTTGTTGGGTCTCGCAAGGGGCCAGCGTTTGTATATTTTCGAGGGGCACTTTCTCTTTTGTTTTTAATAGTTTGTAATTTTTACTTTCAATACTTCCATTTTTAGAAATATTTGGTTTTCCTAAACCGACATTTGTTCACGTTTTTGTATGTACGGTGAATCATGGGAAAATGACCTTAAAAATCAAGATTCGCTTCCTCTATGGTTGAATCTCGCAGCTTTTTGTGTCACACGGACATTGCCGAACGAGAAAAACCAAAATAACGGAACCTAGAGATTATGACCCGAACACAGCAGAAGAGGTTGCAATCCCAGAGACGTTCTACAGAAAAGTGCCAACTCGTCAGTTTGTTGACAATCGCCAAGCGGTGGGCTAAAGCACATTTTCACCGAAAGAATAAACACAGACAAGGTTTAATTGCTAAATCTGTTTTTAATGCCCAATATTTATACATGTAAAAATATTTTCATAAATAAATTTAAAGTAAACATTTAAAATTTATATCTAAATCCGCAGAAGAGCCAAAAAGTACGAAATTATAGAAAATACAGCAGAGGTGTGTGTGAAGGAAACATCAACAATCAACACCAAATTTTAACATTTTAAACACAATAAACAGTATATCTTTTTTATTAACAATTTAATGTTACTTACCAATTTTGCAATTTCTAGTATTTTTATAATACATTATAAATATAATTTTAAAAATCGGTTTCTTAAGTAGGCTTAACAAGAGATTTACCGGGTTGGTTTTGAATAAGCAGCTAATAAAATAACACAATAAAATTGTACTACTTGATAGATTAAGAAAAATAAAAACAAAATATGCTGACTTTTAATTAAAAAATCAAGAAACTGAATAAGAATATTAAAATAATAATATAATAACAGCCGTACACCCGATGAAGCAAAATGTAAACAAAAGTAGACACCACGTGACTTGACGGCTTATGTTCTCAAATGGTGGCGCCATCTACCAGCATAAAAAGAAAGGTTTTGAAACGGTTTTATTTTGCCGTTCTAACTCCTAACCTCTTAATAAAAATTATTTTACTAAATATAGACAAAATTAAACACGGTCGAGATAGAGCTAACAGATTTGAAAAAAACAAAATAGCTTATATTCTTCTGAACATAAATGCAATAAATTATTTTTTGTTTGCTGTTTTGCTAATTAATAAATATAAAAACAAATAATTTCTATAAAAAATATCTTTATAATCTAAAATATTTAATTATTCGTTTCAATTAACTGCATTTTTAATGAAAAATTATTATATGATTATAAAAAAAATTATTTTATGATTATCTGATTAATGATTTTAATCAGATAATCATCATATAATTTCTGCAAAATTGTTCATAATACTCATACTCATTCCAAATATGCTTTTACTTAATTATATATATGCTTAAACAATACCTATATTAAATTTTTTAAATTATTAAACTTAAAATCCACTTTACGATAGCGATAAAGTATTTCAAAAAATATTAATAATCTATATACCGGGCGATTCAAATTAGATGATAAGGCGATTATTACTTCCTTGTACGTAGTATAAGGAAGTAATGTGATCCCGAAAAATTTTGGGGGCCAAATTTCGACAGAAAAACAGATTTTGACTACCTCTAAATTTAATTTAAAAATTTTTTTCGATGCATCCTATCGTAGGCTAGCATGCACGATCATATTGACGCGTCTGCAACTCATTTTGACCAGCGGCGAGTCTGCTGTGGCCAGTTTTTCCATGCCGTCTGTACGTACGTACGTATGTATGTAACTCGCATATCTCAAAAACTATTGGTCGTAGAATGTTGAGATTTGATATTTAGGATTGTTCTATGATCTAGTTGTGCACCTCCCCTTTTGGTGGCAATCGAATGGATAGTTTATGTAGAGGACCGCCCAAAAGATTCGAAATACATTACGCTCTATGGGCCGAAATTCATTAAACTCGCCTAACTCAAAAGCTATTAGGCGTTGAATGTCGAAACTTCATATTTTGGATAGTTGTAACATCTAGTTGTGCACCTCTCCTTTTGGTTCCATTCGACTGGATAGTTTATCTACAGGACTGCCCAAAACATTCGAAATACATTACGCTCAATGGGCCGAAACTCATTAACCTCGCATATCTCAAAAACTATTAGGCGTAGAATGTTGAAACTTTATATTTAGGATTGCTGTAACATCTACTTGTGCACCTCCCCTTTCGATTCCATTCGACTGGATAGTTTATCTACAGAACCGCCCAAAAGATTCGAAATACATTACGCTCTATGGGCCGAAATTCCTCAAAGCGTTTTTTAGAGGTATTGGGCTATTTCAAACGACTCAGAAGTGATGTATGCTGTAAAGAGTTAGAAAATGAATTTCTCCATTAAAAAAAGTGTCTTTATCATTTGTAGTTCTGCTACAGGAACACTCAAAAGATTTCCAATACATTACGGTCAATGGCAATTTTAGGGGCATTCATCCATTTCAAGCACAATACCGTCCTACCATATAAGTTAGGTAATGGTCCGACCACGGTCACGTGCCTCCCTCAAGAACTATGCCAAAAGTCGCCAAGCTTGGCGACTTTTGGTGTACGTGTGTGCATATTTAACTCTCAAATCTCAAAAACTATTATGAAATTTCATATATAAGAATGTTGTAACATCTAGTTGTGTATCTCGATTTTTGGTTCCAATCTACTGGAGAGTTTATTTACAGGACCACCGAAAAGAATTTTAGTACTTTAATGTCTATGGAGATCTTCAATATAATACAACTGTAGACAGTCATTGTTTGGTACATGCCCAAAAACTCGCCGTCTGTCCTCGACCTTGGCGAGTTTTGGCGAAATATCGCCAAATTTGGTTATAGTCAGTCATTTGGTCCATGCCCAAAGTATCGCCATTTGTCATCGTTCTTGGCGAGTTTTGGCGAAATATCGCCAAATTTGGCGATAATCTGTCATTGTTTGGTTCATGCTTAAAATCTCACCAAATTTCGTCGACATTGACGAGTTTCGCCGAAATATCGCCAAATTTGGCGCCAAAAATTATTTCGTATTTTGTATAACACTAAAACTTTAACCCGTAGATTTTTGAACTTTTGTATTTAGAACTATTGTAATATCTAACTGTTTTCCATATCTTTTTTGACAGCAATCGACTGAGAATTTATTTACAGGGTGAGCCAAATGACTTTAAATACATTGAGGTGTATGGATGCATTCAATTCATTGAAAGTCTGTGGTCAATGACTACTTTGGCTATCCCCAAAATCTCGCAGACTATCTCAAGTTTGTCGGCTTTTGGTGAAATATCGCCAAATAAAGTGTCAGAAGGAAATATTTCAAATTGAACTCAGCTTGGCGATATCGAAATATTTGTCTAGAAATCGCTAAACCTTACTATTATTGATATTTTATCTCTTTCAAACAAATAAGTTTAGAGGAAGTGCGTTGAAAATATTTTTGATCTAATGGACGTGCAAGGAAGTCATGTGTTGGACACATCAGATTTTTTTTTTAAACCGTAAGTGATCAAAACATACTTTCATAGAAAAGTTTTTCAAATTAAGAGTAGCTTTCAGATTTGGCATTTTTTTACTGGAGGTGTATACATATTAAAAGACGAAATTTAATTTTTATATGGTCCCTTTTTTTCTACCCTTTATATTTAGAAGAATGTTGCTCTTTGCCTAAGAAAATTAATAAAACAAATCCCGTGTCTCTTAAGTGGAATAGTTTCCGAGATATATCAATTTGAAACTTTTGTCATTTGTTGCCAAGCAATAAGGGGGTGTCTCCAGAGTGAGAAAAATGTAATTACTTTTCAACTGACGTTAATTTATGTTAATAATCACCTGTTATCATTTTCATTGAACTCGCCAATAAAGAGGGCGTCACCATGCAGAGGATGATTCGTAAATAAGTAAAAAAAAGGAAGCAATCAAAGGGGGAGAATAAGGGGCACATGAACTATTGACTGTTCGTCGGGAAAAAGCGAAAAACAATGTAGCTACTGCGTAGTTATGTAGGATGTAGTTGTGGAATGATGTTACAATGTTTAATAAATGTCGTGCTGTTAAATAATGTTTCTTTATTAAGTATTATTAATCTTTGTAAGTTTTTTTTTTTAATTTAAAGTACTACTAAGAAAGTAAAGCGAAAAAGCTAACAAATCAGAAGTGGGCTATGCCTTATTTTACGCGCCCAAAATGTTTAGTTCTCAGGTATGAATATTATATTGAAATATGCTGATGCATAGCTGGAAATTTTAATTTTGAAGTATATTAAAATATACGAAAGTATTATATTGCGGTATTGCTTTCAAGTATGATGTATTAATTTTGAATATATTGAATCATTATAATAAAGTAGTGTTTTGACGTATAAATTTGGAAGTATTTTGAAGCACAGAAGTATTAGAGTGAAGTATTATTTTGAAGTATTATTTTTGATTTTGAAGTATATTGAAGTGAAGTATTATTCCCATTCTGAAGTATTCATTTTAAAGTATATTGAAACATTATTTTTATTTTGAAGTATTCATTTTGAAGTATATTGAATTATTATTTTGATTTTGAAATATTCATTTGAAGTAAACTTAAGAATTATTTTTGATTTTGAAGAATTAATTTTGATGTAATTGAAGTGAAATATTATTTCCATTCTGAAGTATTCATTTTAAAGTATATTGAAACATTATTTTGATTTTGAAGTATTCTCTTGATTTTGAAGTATAGTGAAGTACTATATTGAATTATATAGAAGTATTGTTTAAAATATATTGCATTATTCTTTAGAATACATTAAAGTATTATTTAAAGCAAGATTCTATAAATATGCTGTATGCGTAATACGGTATTTTTTGCATAAGTTCGAAAATAAGTAAGACAAGATTAAACTTGATTAAACAAGATTAGGAAATCAAATCAAGTATGGCATTTTTAGCCAGAGGGAGGAAGTGTGACTTAGAAGAATTGGCCTCAGAGCTTGGTTTAGAGGTAAAAGCAGAACATCGAATAATTCATTTAAAAGACTTAATAACTAAAAGTAAGGGTTACGATGAAGAATTTGTAAAGGGGATGTTAGAAAGAATTATCGCTGAAAGAACTGAAACGGAGAAAAGGGCTGAAGAAGCTAAGGAGAGAGCTGGGGCTGACGCAGCTGAGCGCGAGGAACGCGATAAAGTACGAAAGCATGAATTGGAACTGGAAAAATTGAGAATACAAAGTGGTCGTCCTGTTGGGCTAGTAACCAGTACGACTTCGACAGATTCAGTTAAGACTAACGAATTTTCCCGTATTATGCAGAAGTATAGAATCGAAGATGGGGATATTTCATCATATCTGGTATTATTCGAACGCCAAGCAAAACGAATGGGTATCAAAGAAGAGGACTATGTTACATACTTAGTGGGACTTTTACCATACGAAATAATGCAAATAATTACACGAGAGTCTGAACAGGACGCGAGCAATTATTCCCACTTTAAGGCGTTATTATTAAAGCGATTTAAGTTAAGTCCTGAAAGGTTTAGACAAAAATTCTTGAATCACACTAAAGAATCCAAGATAACGTGGAAAGATTTTGCGTTTGATTTGAGGAATTATTTCGATGAATGGGTTACAGGTTTGAATATCAACGATTTCGATTCCTTGAAAGAACTCATAGTAACGGATCAGTTGAAAAGAAAGGTTCCATTTACAATTAGAGAACATTTTGTTGATGTTTGGCCAAAATTTGTAAACTCGGATGAGTTGGCTAACAAACTAGACGACTACGAGAGTGTTCGAGTTACTGACAAAACAGCACAAAATAGGAATATTAAGTATGAAGTGCATCCAAAACTAAATTCCCATCGTAGTGAAACAAAGAGTAATCAGGGGTCGAACAGTATAAATTACGGAAGAAATAGTGGACTTCCTCATCATAAATTTCCAGAGCGGCAGAATTTTTCAACGTCCAGAATACGCAATGAAAAAGGGGAATTCAAATGTTTCTCTTGCAACAATTACGGTCATATAAGTAGGAATTGCACACGAAACAAAAATTTAACTAACAAAGACGAAATCAGCAGCACTCAATCAAAGAAAAAGGAAGTTAGTAGTTTAAGTATTTCGGATACGTATTCCACTTCTTTCGATAACTATTTGAAACCTGTTATCATAAAAAATGAGATTGTCAGCGGATTAATAGATACTGGAAGTTCGAGTTGCCTGTTAAAGCAATCAGTTGCGGACAAACTAAACGTATATATAGTTCCTTGTGAAAAAGACTTGTTTGGATTTGGGAATCAAAAGTCTCCTGTCACAAAAACAGTAGGCGGAACAGTACTTGACATAAAGATTGATGATGTAATAGCACGAGATGTTCCAGTTTTGATTGTCAACGATGGCGCACAACCAGTGGATTTAATTATAGGAAGAACACTTCTCGAATTGCCGTACGTATTTTACTGGAAGGAAAAGCAGAATTTCAATATAGGTTACTCAAAAGAATGTAAACCTACAGGTGTAGAGAATGACACTAAAACATCCGAAATAAATTTCAAAACCATTTGTAAAGAAGGAATCAAGAGCAATTCTATAAATCTAGTAAGGGCCCAAACGGAAGAAATAGAAAACGGCTTGGTTTTGGTTGAAAGTGAAGACATGCAACTTGGCTCATTACTAAAGGTTGCTGAGGGAAAAACAACAATACCGATTATGAATGTTGGGAATGAAGATATAATGTTTCGACAAAACCAGAACATTTGTAAGGTGGAGAAGGTAAATGATGAGGACACCGAACAAATAAATCCGGATAATTTGATCGACGCTGCGAAGAGTTCTGGTTGCAAAATTTTAATGGTAGGAAAGAATGAACATAAAAGTCTAATTACATTAGATCAAATAAATTTTGATGAATCATTGTCGAAAGATCAACGTTCAGACATAGCCGCACTGTTGAATGAGTTCAGAGATTGCTTTGCATTTGAGTTAAGTGAATTAGGGTGTACTGATGTGACGCAGATGGAAATTAAAGAAGTAGAAGGCAGTAAGCCAGTATGCACTCGTCCATACAAGACGAATGCTGCAGAACGTGAAATTATAAAGAGTATTGTTAAGGAATGGAAGGATCATGGTATAGCGAGTGAAACACGCTCTCCTTATGCGAGTCCCGTACTCCTAGTCAAGAAAAAAACTGGAGATTATCGCTTAGTTGTAGATTATCGTCGTCTAAATGATCAAACTATTAAGGATAAGTACCCACTTCCAAAAATAGATAACTTACTGGCAGTGGCGCAGAGAGGGAGGGGGAGCAGGGGAAAAATCCCTAGGGCCTCAGCTTGTGAAGGGGCCCCACTTTTGCTGTTCATATAATACTTAATTGTGTGTTGACAATTTTGTAAAAAAAAAAAAAAAAAAAAAAAAATCCAAATTCAGATTATGTCCCCGGATGTTTCACATTAATTTTTGAATGAAATTACAAAAAGCCAGCTAGAGCATAAACCACCAACATGACAAAAACGAGGAGTGTTAGTGATTGAGTCTTCTTTTGCAAGAAAAGTAGACATTGATGGTGTTATTCAGCGGTTTGCCATGACTCTAAAAGTAGAAAAGATTTATTTAACAAGAAATTCCCCCCCCCCCGAGACACATTGT
Source organism: Cheiracanthium punctorium (assembly GCA_038373885.1). Classification (NCBI taxonomy): domain Eukaryota; kingdom Metazoa; phylum Arthropoda; class Arachnida; order Araneae; family Cheiracanthiidae; genus Cheiracanthium; species Cheiracanthium punctorium. The sequence continues at coordinate 8,077 of JAWZYV010020142.1, read as the reverse complement.
TAAATAGTGGAAGAAAGGGTATAGCCAGAGTAGAGTCTGCCCCCCCCCAACCCAAATTTTGAATTTTCCTTAACAAAATGTTAAAGACTTTCTATGAGAAATTTTGAAATTTCCACTTTTTTGACCTTCTGAATTTTTTTTTGGCTGCCAGCTTGCATAAAAATATTAATTTTTTCAATACTGCGGAAACATGCAATGCAAAAATGTTAACGTTTCAAATACAGTTTTTCTAAGGAGGTAACGAAACCTTCCAAACAAAATGTTGGTATTTTTTAGAGCATCGATGTTTATTAAAGTATAATACATTTGTAAATTAATAATTTTAATTCTATTAATTATTTTTCAATTACTATTAATTTAAAGTTTCTTTAAATGATTAATAATTTTAATAAGGAATAAATAATTGGTCTAATACGACATCAAAATAATTTCTGGATAGCAAAGGGACCCCAAAGATTTTATCCCCGGGGCCCCGACTTGGCTCTCTGCACCTCTGCTTACTGGAGTGTCTAAGTGGTGTGCAGATATTTTCAACATTGGATTTGGCACATGGTTATTTACAAATTCCACTTTCTGAAGATTCCAAATTAAAAACTGCGTTTATAACCCCTGACGAAACTGGACAATTTAACCGTATGACATTTGGACTAGCCAATGCACCAGCTGAATTCCAGCGGCTGATGAATCAAGTTTTAGGGCCCTTATTCCTAACAAAAGCCCTATGCTACATGGACGATATAATGATTCCAGCGGTATCTTGGGAAGACATGATGGGCAGATTACGGGAAGTTTTGAAATGCTTAAGAACGGCGAAATTGACGTTAAAGTTATCAAAATGCGAGTTTGGAAGAAAAGAAGTAAATTTTTTAGGATTTGTAATAAATTCGCAAGGACTAAAACCAGGACCAAGAAAGATTCGGGCGATTGAAGAGTTTCCCGAACCTCTGAACGTTCACGATGTGAGAAGATATTTGGGATTAACTGGATTTTTTAGACGATTCATTCGCAAGTATGCTCAAAAGGCTGAACCGCTCAGTCGTCTAACGCGCAAGAACCAAGAATTTGTCTGGGGTTATGACCAAAAGAAAGCTTATCAAACGTTAAAGAAGAATTGCTGAGTGTACCAGTTTTAGCACATTATAACCCAGATGCGAAGACAGAAGTCCATACTGATGCAAGTTCTAATGGTTTAAGTGGAATGATTATCCAGCAGGAGGGAAAAACAATGGCACTTGGTTTATTGTGTTAGCAAAAAAGACAACTGATGCCGAGAGAAAGTATCATTCTAGCAAGTTGGAACTAATGGCGATCGTTTGGACATTAGATAGATTAAGGCAGTTCCTACTCGGAATTAAATTTACTATTGTTACTGATTGTCACGCCTTGGTATATATGAACGCTAAAAAGACAACCAATCCTCAGATCGCCAGATGGTATGACCTGATTCAAGAGTTTGACTTTGCAGTGCAACACCGACCTGGAGACAAAATGAGTCATGTCGATGCTCTTAGTAGAGCAACAGCATTAGAAGCAGAAGATACCTTGACGAACTACGTAGAACGGAACATAGAAGTTTGTTTGACACTCACAGAAGATGAGCAAGTACTAGTGTTTCAGAATTCTGACTCAGAGTTGAAAGAACTAATAACCATTTTGCAAAAGCCGAAGTGCGAACGTACGAAAGAAGAAAAGACAAAGGTAAATAACTATGTCCTCAAGAGAAATAGACTATTTAGAGTACTGAGTGAGAATGGTAAAGAAAAACTTCTTTATGTTGTCCCCAAGGCAATGAGAAAAAGCATTGTCGTGAAGTTTCATGATCTTATGGGTCATTTTTCGGTTGATAGAACCGTAAACAAGATTAAAGAGAGATACTGGTTTCCTTTGATGAAGAGATATGTCAAGAAACACATATCTATGTGTTTCGAATGTTTAGTAAATAAAATTCCTGCGGGAAAGCAACAGGGTCTATTGCATCCGATAAAACCTGGTAAAAAGACCCTTTTCGATCATTCACATTGACCATCTGGGACCGTTTGTGAAGAGCACCAAAGGCAACACGGAACTACTTGTCATCATAGATAATTTCACAAGATTTGTCAAACTTTTAGCTGTAAGAAATACATCGACCAAACATGTTTTGAAAATGTTAGAAGAATTCGTGAACAGTTATGGGTTACCAGACAGAAATTATCAGTGACCGAGGTTCATGCTTCACTTCACACCAGTTTGAAGATTTTTGCAAGAAAAAACGGCATCGCCCATACACTGAATTCCACTAAACATGCACAAGGAAATGGAATGGTAGAACGTGTGAATAAAACTATCTTGTCTACTGTGTCGACGTGTATGACAGATGATCGTCATAGAGACTGGGATACCAGTTTAAAAGAGACAGAAAGAAATCTAAATAATATGGTGAATAAAACTACGAACAAAACGCCCTTTGAGATGCTACATGGCTACCTTCCTCGATTCAACGACGGAATACTTAGAATACTAACTGATGAAGAAACCGAAAATGACGAAGAGACTGTTGATCTGGAGAGCGCATGTGAAAAACCAAGAAGAAGTCCACGTTTTAAAAACGTAGAAGTCAAAACCAATTGAGGACAATTGGGCAGTCAGGATGCCCGAATGTTATCATTTTCATTGAACTCGCCAATAAAGAGGGTGTCACCACCCAGCAAGCACACACACACGTATGTATTACGTATTCCCGATGTCGAAATGTCGAAAATAGGTCGAGGAAAAATTACAGCAAAAAATAGCGTTTAAAAGAGATCAAACATACATTGTGTTGCCGACGTTTTAAAGAGCCGTTGTATGCTGGTCAGGGAGGCGGCTATCTTCGACTGTTAATGTTTGTCACCCCCGCGAGGTCTATAATCCGTCAATATATCGCCGATTTTCCGCTCATAGCTTCGGCGATCTGGAGAGGACCCCCCAGCCAGTCAAGAAGAAACAGATGGAGCACCGAGAAATTTTTTCAGCTTAGTTAATAGTCAGTTTAACGTCGAATAAACAGTGCAGGGGAGACAAACGTTACCGTGTCCTTTCACACGACCTTTGACCTGTCCACCTCACGCGATTTCTCAGAATTTTGGAGAACGCTGAAGTCAAGTCACAGATGCCTTTTTTTTTTCTTCTTTTTGTGTGTGTATTCCGTCGTGGTTCGCTTCGCATTTTTTTTATGCAAGGGCAGATCTAGCTTCATTTTCATCGCGTGGTCACTGGCTGAGCTGCTGCGCTGCACAGAAAAGTACATTTTCGATAGTTTTAACTATAAAAGTGGATATTTTTCAAGAATCTCTTGGAATATTTTCAAGTTTAATGCTAACACGATTTATCGTTAGCTTGACATGTATTAATAAGTTTGTCTGGCTCTCTTTAAATTGTGTTGGCCGGTGTTGTTAAAGTTTGTCGGGGTAACTACTAATTTTAATTTCGGATGTCAAAATTTTAGAGGTGAGTTACATAATTACTTAAACTAATACTTATGTGCTTTGTTTCTTTTAATCATTTTCTTTTTAATCGCTAATTATAAGTCTTGTTATTCCTTATTATAGAGTGAAATATACAGGTACAATTACCATAAAATCAACTGCTTACCTTAAACATATAAAATATTTTTTTCTCATAATAAGCACGATTTTACTTAATGTGAGCTTACTATAACAAAAGTCAACCATTATTGCATTATGGCTTAGAATGAAATAGGTTAAGCTTTTTTGTGCAAAGGTAATTTTTTTTTTCTTTTTAAATTGTATACTAATATGTATGCATCTAGTATGTAATATAAACCTGTTTGGAGTAGTAAAATTTAACAAATCAAAGAATTAAGAGAGATAAATAAAAAACTGTTTTGTGTAATGAAGTAGACAAGATTTTTCTCGTGGGACGGGGGGGGGACTAAAAATTTATAGATAGAAAACTTGTTCTCATTTTATTACATGGAAAAAGTAATAAAAAAAAGCAGGCTTATTCGTCTAATAGGTCGTTCCTTGACGATTTCGTCGAATCCTGACAATTTATAAACGTTCTAATTGTACCTCAATTCTAGATAATTAGAGAATGTGTGAGTCACATACTATTTACATACATCGTGAAAGGCATGGAAATTCAAGCAGTTCTCATCTTGCGCACATGCCGTTTAAAAAAAAGGAAACACTTTATATTTTTAAAATATAAAAACATTTTACTACTGGTTTTAGCTAATGAAAAGCAATTTTGAATTAAATGTTCAGTAATAACAAGTTTTAAATTAACTTCTAATCGTTTAGATAAAGTTATAAAATATATATTGATAAAAGTTTGAACATATACAAAAAATATATTAAAGTTAAAAATATAATCTTGATTTTGAATTGAACTCATAAGTAAGTCGCATAAACAGCAGATGTCGCTTTTACATATTAAAGGGTTTCCATTTTTCCCTGGTACATTTTATTAATCATTTTGACTGTATTGGGTATTTTTAATAAAAAATTATTTAATCTACTGTTATAAAGAATCTATATATTTTCATATACTGGTGAAAAAGTAACTTTTTTATATAAAATAAGTAAATTATATTTACTATTAGTAAAATTGCATTTTAAACTGTATTAGTTAACTAAATTTACTAATATTTATTTAATTTTTTAAGTTGCTTTTTCACCATTTTTCAACAATATATGAATTTACTTAATTGTTCATAACTTTGAATTTAACAACGCCCCCCCCCTTTTTTTTTATTGAATATACCTAATACAGTTAAAACAATTCATAAAATGTACCGGGGGAAAAAGTAAATCCTTTAAAATGTAAATTAGACTTCAGCTATTAATGCGAGTTACTGATTAGTTAAATTCAAAAAATCAAGATTATATTTTTTCTTTCATATATTTTCTCTGTGTTCAAATTTTTATGAATGTATATTTTGTAACTTTATCAAAACGATCAGAAGTTAATTTAAAACTTGTTATTTCTGCATATTGGATTAAAAATTATTTTTCATTAGCTAACAAACTAATAGTAAAATGTATTTTATAGAAAAATAAAGTGTTTCCTTTTAAACGGCAAAAGTGCACAAGATCAGAGCAGATTGAATTTCCATTCCTTCACGACGTATGTAAATGGAATGTGCCCATTCTCTAAAGGTCTGGAATTGCGGCATAATTACTACGTTTTATAAATGGTCAGAATTCGACAAATTCTGTGAAGTCTTTAAGGAACGACTTCTATTAGGACGAATATAAGCGGTTTTCTCTGTCCTGTTGAAGCAATTCGACAATGTATACGTAAAATCAACCACTATGAGCTGAATTTTATAAACGGATTCTGAGAATCTGTCTCCCTTCTCCGTTATAGCGACGAGTGTTCGACCAATGGCGGGGATTTTCTCTTCCTGGCGGTCACCCTTTTCCATTCTTGCGCCGTAGTTAAGCGAGATTGTTATCTCTCACGGTCGCCCCTCGCGGGTGATACGCCGTCGAGAAGTTCAGCGCTCGACGGGCAAACAGGTGGACATATCCAAGGATTTTTAACGTCGATGATTACATCGAAACTACGTCGACGGCGACGTTAATTCGATGTATCGTGGCTGGCTGGGCATGCAGAGGATGATTCGTAAATAAGAAAAAAAAAGGAAGCAATCAAAGGGGGAGAATAAGGGGCACATGAACTATTGACTGTTCGTCGGGAAAAAGCGAAAAACAATGTAGCTACTGCGTAGTTATGTAGGATGTAGTTGTGGAATGATGTTACAATGTTTAATAAATGTCGTGCTGTTAAATAATGTTTCTTTATTAAGTATTATTAATCTTTGTAAGTTTTTTTTTTTTAATTTAAAGTACTACTAAGAAAGTAAAGCGAAAAAGCTAACACACCCGATAGACTCAAATCCTAATTTAGCTAGAATTTTCCTGTAAAGCATGCAAACATTCATTAAAAAATTATTAATTATTATTATTTTCAAGTGTGGTTATTATCGATGATTTTATTTCAACAGGGTTTGTTTTTGCATTATAAAAAATTATATTAGGTTGTAACGAAATTTTTCCGCCACTCTCCAAGCTATTGCCTGCACAAGCAGTTCGCGTTGGTGTTCTTTGCCAATATTTTGTAAAACGATTTTTGTTATTTGAAAGAAAAGACTTGTTTTAGAGCACTGTGTTGTGAAATCCGTAAAACAATATCGTTATGATTAAGTAGATGAAGATTTCTGAAATGGAACTACCAACGCTACCTGGAAGATTGATCCATCATTTACTCTCAGTTCTGACGCAAAAGATCAGCTACAGAATGACACTGAATCATGTGTACAGCTTAAGGGTACTACTGTTGTATCATATGACACTGTGAAAGATTTGGCAGCTCGAAAAAAAGTTCAAAAACGAAGACTAGGATAGTTATAGAAGCAGAGGCGCTCTGACCGGACTACTGATGCTGATGTGGCCCGCCTACGAGAATTTGTGGAAGAAGATAAAATATTCATTCCACGAGAGCTAGCTAAAAGAGTTAGACTTTAGTGTCATGTCCATTAGTCGCGCTAAGCATCGCATAAACTTGACATATAAGGTCAATAGCTGGGTACTGCGTGAGCTGACTCAAGGAAATCTGGCGGAAAACTTTCGTTACAACCTGATAGTTCTTAAAATTTGCCAATGGGGGTGCTGTAGGCTAAAATATACTAAAAAGGTGTAGATATGGGCATACATTTTTTTTTAAAGTTATTGCAGTCTGAAAATAAATAAATAAATATTAGAGCATATCTGCCTTTTTAAAAATATTTTTGTATAAAGCACCCCCCCTCCCCCCGCCATCAGCGCGAATTTGGATATTACTGGTTTATCAGATATAACTGGAAAAAAGGCATACCCGACAGAATACCTGTGGATAAGCTACTGCTCCGAAGGTTGAATAACTATTGGGAATTTCTGAATTCCCTACAGGACCCAGACTTGGAATTGCTTCTGCTGTATAGGACCTCTTACATGATTAGTCATTTTTGGATGCTGCTGAAGCTGCAGTACAGAGGGTGTTCACACATTTTTGTAACAATTTTTATTTTCTCCATGAAGTTAAATATTAATTTGAAAATAAAAATGTGATTGGCATCAAATTGTAATAAGTCTTATTTATCGTCTGCAGCATTAAAAATATTTTTTGCTTTAAAATGTCGCTGACAAATAAACAATGGATCGAAGGCTATAGTTTTGCACTATCCAAAGAAATACTCTTATTGAGTTATTAAAAAAAGACGTCAAAATCATGGTTTTAATATTTCTACATGTAAAATAAGTGACATAATTAATATGAAAGGAAAGAAACGTCAAAGTTTATATTTCACTGGGGAAAGGCAATAAATGCATACCCAACAAAGGTACGTACACCTCTTATTAAATTTAAAGTCACATCTCATGTTTTAAAGGCAAATCCAACTACCCAAAGAACTATCGCAAAATCTTTAAATATCTCTGTAGGAACTGTGAACAAAATTATAAAATCTAATTTAAAGTTAACGAAAGCAGAAAAAACACGATTTTGATCGCCTAAAGCCGAAACATATTTCTCAGGTAAGACTATGTGTAGATTGTTGTATGAAAATTATTTGGTGGGTGAAAACTGGAAATATGTAGATATAATTGATGAAATTTGGATACATTTATCCGACTGCAATAGAAAAAGATCGATTTACTACCGCAAAAGAGGAGAAAAAGACTTAACAAGTTGATTTAGAGAAAACAAGGAAAGTTTTTCTAAAGGTTTTATGGTTATTACTGGATTTTCTTATAATGGAAAACTTACAATAAGGAAAGCAGAAAAAAATGTCAAAATTAATTCGGATTACTATCAGAAGTATGTTTTAACACCTATTTTTAAAGAAAAAATTCCATCCCTTTATCCAAACAATCTTCACTGTGTTAAGTTCCATTACCTCTAAATCTACTGCTCTATTTTTTGATGAAATGAGAAATGAAACTGGAATCAAAGCTATTCCCTTGCATTCCACCCAAGTCCCCTGACGTGTCTATTATGGATTACTGTGCATTTGGATGTTACAAAAATGTGTGAACACCCTCTGTATTTAATA
>JAWZYV010020141.1:0-22966 GCA_038373885.1 Cheiracanthium punctorium | reverse complement strand
TAGATAAGTTACCTGTCTTAATTAGTATGTAATGCGATTTCAAAAAGCCTGACTTACGTCAGCTTTATGGGAGTACAAAAAATGGAAGTGATTTAGGCAAAATTACTAAAAAAAAAACCTAAAAAAACTGGTGTTAAAAACGATAAAAAATTAAAAAAAATTTGTAAAAAAACACACATAAGAAAAAAAGGGGAAAAAAGGATTCCTTATCCTTTTTACTTTTATGTGTGTTTTTTTACAAAGTTTTTAAATTATTTATAGGCAAAATTATTAAAAGAAACAAATATAACTTCTGTCTATTGTTAAATGATTGCATGTTAGATTGAAAGTGTTTAGTGAAATTCCAGTAAGAAGGATTTGTATTCAAATTTAAAACTTTTTTTTTAAGGGAAAAAATTTAATTGTAAAGAGGTCTTTCCCTTCCTAAACTAAATTTTTTTTGTTTCCTTTTACAGTTTTTAAAAATATTATGCTCCAAAAAACTCAAAAGTTTCAAAAAACCTAAAACGGAAAAATAAAACTAAAAACCCAAACATTTTTTTTAAAAATTAAAATAGCTAGCTAATATATTAACTGGGGACGCCTTATAGTGATTTCTCTTTTTTTTTTTAAATGCAATTTTCCCAAAGTTTTAAAATTTTTTTAAAATTTAAAGATAAAATAAATCAGGCATTTTTGTTTTATTTTGTTACTGATCTAAAGTTACTAAATTTCATTCTATCCCTAAAGCTTTTTTGAGGGATAGGGAAAACAAACATTTAAAACCTTTTTAAAAAAAATCTCAAAATATTTGAAAATTTTTTAAAAAAACCCAAAAACTTTGGCATTATCTTCACAGATAAACTTGCCCCAAAAAAATAATCTCAAATTTGGAGGAGTTAGAAGTTTTTTTTTTTCTCCTAAAAAATTTCCTTTTTGTGACTGAGGTGGTATCGGCATCATCGATTCAATTAGTTCCTCCTCGCCCAATTTTTAATAGTAATGTAAAATAACATAAAATAAATCAGTAAACTGTATAATTTTAAAAAGACTAAAAATGGTACAATAATATGGCATATCAGTTTACTATATATATATTATGTGAAAAGAGCTCTAAGCATTAAGCACGTATTGCCAAATTAAAAAAATTCATCCTAAAGCTCTAACCGAACTTTGGCGGATTGAGAACCAGAATTTTTCTGATTTTTAAAAAGTAAATAATGGCTATAAATGCGTTTTAAACTATTTTCAGAATGTCAATTTACTGACTAACCTAAGGACAGTTATGATAACTTAAAGTAACCATATTATACCATATAATTAATGAGATCAAAATTTATAATGATTTTTATCTGTGAATATTATGAAACTTACTTTCACAAACGGATTTCTCTTTACCGTCAAAACACAAATCAAACTTCTTTGAATATCAATCAATTAGAAGGTTTTATGAGTAACAATATTAAAAATTCATAACCTATAATAATCAAAAAATTAACACTCAGCAAAGCTTACTGCTTGGTTTTCAACGATGATTCTACACTCTTCAGGAAGGACTCGAATCTTAAAAGAAGCAAATATGCATTTTTGTTAGGGAAAACCCACTGAGTTTTCACCCCCTCTCTTTTAGGTATGAACCCCAAAGATATGATAGCCCCACGGTGATGCTCTCCGAAAACGGAGTGGAGATGAGGAACGCGGGGGGGGGGACGAAAAGCAAGGTGGCTTGGTGTCCCTGGGAGGTCAATCTAATGGAGCGCTGGCACGAAGGGGAAAGAGAAAACAGAACTCATCTTCGACTTGCAGCGGCGAGAGAATGGCACTGATGCGAGAGCCAGTTAGGGAAGATTATCCGGGAGACTCTCCGCATGTAATTAGGCATCTGTAGGACTGTTGTTTGTTAAATGTTATTTATTCAACAGTCCAATCTGTAAAATATGATCTATATACTGTATTATAATAAATGATTAGTCTCGACATCAGGCTCGATTAATTGCATCCCACACCCACTGTCTTCAAAACCCGCTGGGAAACTTTTGACGTTCTGCAGTTCCTCGCCTACAACAAAAACATAACCTTAACGGAGGCCCCCCCCCCCCCCCCCCCCCCCCGACATTCGAAGGGCTGGGACCTTACACTGGACGCAAGACGGTCGGTAACATGAGATGCAAGGAGCCGGATCTACTGGTGTCGAGTTTGCTGGATGTTTACCAGAAGGAAAAGCATCGAGCATCTACGTTAGAGGAAACTCGGCCGGCCTATATTACCGTACGTTTAGAGAATGAAAGAATGCCAATGTAAGTCCGGTATCAGACTGTTTTCGAATGCGTACGGGACAATTGCAAATCCAGAAGAAAACTCATCGCATCTTACATGCTTGAGGAGACAACTGCGTGGAATTCCGTGCAGGTGTTACCCAGGAGTGAGGAGCTCGGACGTCAGAACCATACAGTGCTGTGAAATCTGGTAACCTGTGCTGTGAGTTTGTAAATGGCTGTGAACCGCCTAGTGAAACACTTGTTCACACCTGTGAGCTTGTAAAGCACGAATGGTACTGGTGAAAGCTGTTGAAAATTTTAAAAACCTCGTCCCGAATCTTAGGGACAGATTAGTGGTGTATCCAGGAATCAAATATGGGGATTATATATAATGAAGAAGGACGTCAATAGGGTGAGCGCGCTGTTCCTTGTGTCATTGATTAGATCCAGGAATGGTAAATTTGATCTCTTGTTAAAAGTAAAAAGTAAGGTTTCAAAAAAAATAAAATAAATAAAAAATCAAGGACGATGTTTGCATTTAGGTTTTTTAAATTGATTAGGGATTATTCATTATCTGTTTTCCCTTATGTACTATATGGCTTATAGTAATTTTCTCCAATGAAAATCTAATTATTTGATAAATGATCAGTGTAAGACTCCTGGCTCTAGGTAAGCATATTCAATAGTTCGGCTAACCTCTTCCGGAAAATATAACTAAGCTAAGTCTATGGGAAGTTGTGCAAATGCGGTACTGACCTTAGTGCATGCTGCGGCAAATATTCCTTAAAGTTAAACTAGATAGTAGATTTATCAAAGGATGGGACGTTTCTAGTGATAAGCCAGAAGGCAGACTTAGCCACAAGGAAATTATGCCGTGGAAAATACGGGTGGAGCCGATCACTCACCCGGATATGAACTGTCTTGGACTTAAACAAAAAACCTCTCTACCAAGCAGTGCCACGAAGGTTATGACGGAAGCTAGAGTATTAATTAAGGAATTTTGCTGGAAACGCCATAGCTTGAGCCAGAGAAAAGAAAAGGAGCTAAGCGAGCTGGAAAGGGAAGCTATAGGAAGCCGATGAAAGGGAAGCTATCGGGATGCGAAAGAGAGAGTCGAGCTTAAAGGAGTTCAGAATACAAGGTAGGAATCTATAGAAATTAGCTATAAACTGGAAATGAGTCTGACAGAAAAACGGATCTGCGTATGAAAATTACAGAATTGCGCAAACGGCGACGGATGGAAGGGAGTTTCTACTCCTGTTTCCATAAATTTCAGAATCCGCAAAAAAAGGAGTTTGGATGAAAAACAATCTTATGAAAAAACTGATTTCGATTTATTAACCGCTAGAAACCACACCAGTAAACCTAGCAGGGAATATGATTTCTTTTTCACAATTGTTAGCAAAAAGGCTTTCACCAAGTGAGGGGGATAGGGAGCGACGCAAAGGCCTAAAATTTTTGCTAATGCTACTCCTGGGGTGAAGGAGCGGCGAACATCTAAGTCCTGGGCTCGAACGCACGGTGCAAATTATGCTGATTACGGCGCTGTTAAAAGAAGCCGTATAGTTACGGAATTCCAAACCCCTCACACGCAATTTGTCTTGAAAATTATTTCAGGAGAGCCAAGCGCTCAATCCTGGGCAAAATTTTGTTCAGTTTGCATCAAGGTTGAGATCAAAGTGGGACTATTACTTGTTCATGAAGAAGCCGAAAAAGCATTCTGACATGGAAAGTGTCGATGCAGGTTATGAAACTAGTTGCGGGGACAAGGTTGATTCTCTACCTTTGCGAATAAGGAAACTGCGGCGACGCACAATTAGCATAAAACACACGGGGGAGAGTTGGCTAAAGGCCCCTACGATTTTGCTACAGGAAGTAGAACTGTCTTTTTTATCTGGCACAAATCAAAGTCGTATGCTGGTTTTCCCAAAATATGATTAATGGGAGCAGCAGAACAAAAACACATAGCGGTTTGACACAAAACAAAACGAACCTTGAAACTGAAAAAAAAAGGTGATTCAAACAAAACGGCGGGATTTACAACGGAGAGAAATAGAGGAGTTGTTTCCATCTGTTAAATCTAAAACTCACCTGAAAAAGGCGTGTAAGTTATCATCTTGCCGAAAAGAGACCTTTTGACCCTACTTTTCGGGGGGAACAGTCCCCACTCCGCTCCTCCCTCCGGAGTGAGGGGATCCTGGTCATAAAAATTACTTTCTCTGTTATCAGTACTTCGAAAAATCTTGAATAAAACACGAGTCCCGTTCCGAAGCAGAACTCTCACTGGGCAGCTCACAAGTGTCGAGGTGATCGAAAGTTTATATGATCCCTGGACGTGTTGACGGAAAATTCTTGACCTGTCGTACCGCCAGCTACTATATGGTCTAGAGCAGGTGACAGTAATAGTTTTTCAATCCTAGTAATCCCTTCAGTATTAATACAAAAAAACACTAGTGAGCGTATGTGGCGCTTATAAAACGTTCTAAGTAACGGCTTAATTTAAAATACTTTAATTGTTAATGAGCGTTATTATTATTTTTTTTAAACCTGTGGCAAGTTTTCTTTCACGTGAAATGTTTTAACAATTTATGGGAGGGGGCTGGGACCCTCGGCCACAATCTAAGTTGCGATTACCCACCTGACTACTATTATAGGATTAGGATTGTAATATTAAGCATTGAAAACAATATCCAGAAAATAGCTGAATGATAAATTATAGAGGAAATTAAATTAGCGCAATTTTTCTAAAGGAGGACTTAAATTTTAGAAAATGTTAATTAAAAATACTTTCTGAAGCTTTCATAAATAAATGTTTTAAAAAAAATCTAAGCTATGCCTCCCAAAAAATATAATTTCAAGTTCAAAAATACACATTATCTTTGATATCCATTAACATAAAGGAATAAAAAAAAAAATAAACACTCGGACTTAAAATAACATAAGCGTTATAGATCCCCCCCCCTTATCCATTAAACCTCCCAATTTCCCGAAGAAATTTTTATTTTGTCGCTCGACACAAAGCTTCGAAAATTTATGCTGCTCTCTACCCCATCAGAGAGGCTTCTAGCTGTAAGGTTTTTTAAACAGACATATTATATCGGACCAAGAGAGGGGTAGAGCCGCACACACCCTAAAGATTCAATTTATATTGTTTAATCATAGATAATCTCACCTTATTTAGAAGGATACTAAAAATCTTTTTTAAGTGATAGCCACTCACCACTAAAATTAGCAAATCTTTTCTTTATCCCTTCAATGCAGGCGCAAAAAAAGAGCACCCAACATCCAATTAAAATTAATATCCTAACATTCACTTACAAAACAAATTTATGTCCACTACTAATAATAAAAAATCTGGAGTGACTCCACTCGACTTTATCGTAACACTGATACCATGCGTTTAAAAATAAATTTCATTCAAAATTCAGTCGATCTAGTAGTTCAGGCATTAGTTTGCACGTTGAATTGATTGCACCATGCATCTTGGTGTATAGCCGGAAATGTTAAGATTACTTTTTTTGTCAGTTTCCTTATAAAAACTAGTTAAGGCGTACACTCGCCTAAAATTTATGCAGTATGTAAGGACAGCAGTGACTCTAATATACGCGCATCCTAATCTTGATTCTCGCCCGCTATTTTAAAATAAAAATACAAAAAAATTATTAAAAATTTAAGAGTAAATTCTTTGACTGAATCTTTTATGTACACATAATGAGTTAAGGACATATAAAATAACATCCACACTGCCGGACTGTTTACGTCCATTTATATAAAATCAATCAACGAGATCTAGGAATTATTGTATTTTTTCAACCTCTCTCGATAAGCTTTTAACCATGGCGGGCACCAGAGGATTTCAAACTTTATCAATTTTTACTTTTCGATAACCCCACCCCCCCCCCTTTTATACCCTAGCCATATTTCAATTTACTCTACCTTTTAAATTCTTGTCCCCTCTACTACACCTTCAATTTTAGCCCTTCAAAATAGCGTTTTTTTTCATCTATTCTTTGGGGGGTGGGGGGGGGGGGTCCCCGTGCGGAGGGCGTATCTCTTTCATCCACAGCTCGTGCCTAAAGTGTTTCAAATGCACTTCTTAATACATCAATAACTCGAGGAGGGGCGGGCCGGTTTGAATCATAGACATAAGCTCACTACGACCCAAAATTTTCTTAAGTCTGTACTGAGACATCAAGCACAGTCTTTTTTACACAAGAAAATGAATATAAAAATTAGAGAAAATCTCGATATCTTTTTTTAATCTCTATTAATACCAGAACTACAGTCTATATAGAAATAATTAATTTAAGCTTAAGAATAAAAAATAATTCATGCATTTTAATTTAAACATAACACTTTTATTGCAAATACAAAACAGTATTGAATAGTGTTTGTCTCATCACAGACACTAAATACTACTAATTACTTCAATTTTTTCATATAAAGTAACATCGTCATCACGAAAACTTCATAAAAATTATTTTAGACTAATTAATATAAACCATTCTCTCATTATTAGAATTTTAAAAATTATTACAAAAAACTTACGTGTTACTCTTCAAAAGTACTCTCTAAAAATATACGCGTATTATATTCACTGCGTATGATATTAGACCTAATATAGTTGAGTACTGAAGATAAATAAGGACTATGTGTGAAGTAGCGTACCAGGGTGGGGGGGTGCAACAGGGGACATATGGCACCCCCTAAGAATTTCTCAAATTGAAATATTTTCAGAGTGGAGCGGGGAAGGAACCCCGATTTTCCCAAACATTTTTTTTCACATCATGAAAAGGAAACATGATTCAAACTAATTCGTGAAATTCTTGATCAAAAATTAATAGAAAGTCTTTTGAATGATTCTAAAAAATGTGCCCTTCTGCTAATGTTCATGAGGCCGAGGGCCCACTGGTCAGAATTTGCCAGGAGGAGGAAAGGAGAGGGAGAGGTTCATCCCCTATAGACTATTCTATGTAATATTTTTATATTATATTCTATGAGTTATGTCCCCCCCAATTCCGACGCAGACGTTCAGTAATAATCTCTGATTTCCTACTTCATAAATACGGAAGAAGAAAGTCAGAGAAATCTCGTTCAATCCATCTTCTTTTGCTCGAATTGCTATGTCATAATTCATTAACTTTAATCGTTCAATTCATTTTTTTCTGTTATTTTTTTTTTATTATCGCAGACACTAACGTTAAAAGGACATCAGTTAGTCGCTTTAAGTTTCTAAATCTGTGTTTGTGGAAAGAAAAAATCAACCATCAATTTTGGAAGCAAAAATCGTACATATTATATAAAATAACAATTCAATAGCAACAGTAATAAATTTTTTGAAAATCAAAAATTCAGAAAAACAGAAAAGAAAATTAATGAGATAATTAATATTTTAGTTCACGTGAAATAAACACCTCATCACCTACAGATGAAACAAACTACCCAAATTAGCCTACAGATTTACATGGATTTACTAGAATATCAAGCAATTGAATAGAATATGACTGGTTTACAAGCAGGGATAGTAATTAACTGCTGTAGAAACTTTTACTAAGCATCGACAACGTTGATATTTTTCCCGGTAATATCCCATCAAACTTTTAAAAAGATTAAGGGTCATTTTGCCTTTGTGACAAACATGTTATCACTGAAAGAGGTCCGTTTATCATAACCATGAAATATTAAAACAAATTACTTAAGAACACAATACATTTGAAATGGCGTTTTAAATGGTCTCTGTTAAGGGCCATATATAAAGAATATATTAGTAAGTGAGGAAGCCTTAAATAATTCTTTGCAAAAACATGATGGTAAGAATAAATATAACATTGTAGAAATAGTAAGTATGGTAAATTTTCATTTTAAATTATAACCCCTTCTTTTTTTTTTTAACGATTCTTTAAAATTATGGGCTGTTTCTCTCGAATCATTAAATCTTTATATTGAATTTTTTCCACTGATGTTGGAAGTCCGTCGCGGTTTTGGTAAATAAAAAATTTTCGAGTTCTTATACGGTATCTTTACTACTTTTTACTATGATCTCACAATTTTGTCAACTTTAATACTTGATAACAAATTGTATTAATTCCGTGAACAGGATTTGAAAGGGGAGAAACAAAAACAAAGTGTAACAATAGGCGTTGGTATTTGGGCCCGCCCATTTAAATTATTTGGAGGTGCTCATCTTAAGTTATCTAAACTTGAAAACACTTGATAATTTTGAAAAGATTTCAGTCATGCTATAAATTGTTTATTATACCGTGATGGATACATAGCCGCAATTAGGTGGTGGCATCGGAGGTCAAAACCCCTATTTACAGAACCCATACTCTGCCGGGCCCATAATAGCATATTCTTAGAAATTCACAAGTGGTACAATTACTTCTTTCATCGGTAATGACGATTATGCACCCCAAAAATACATTCCTGCCGGTTACGCCACTGTGTAGTGAATGTTGAATTCATTCAATCATGTTTTTTAACTAGCTCCCCATGAGCACTTGGTAAATGCACTGACAAAAGGAGAAGTGTGAAATCGGTTCCACGGGTTAGCGGTCATATCCTAAACGGTGTCGCATCTAACGGTTTGGAGTTTGGTGGGTTTACCCCGATAGCTAACGATGAATTTACCCGCGTTAGAACACTTTGAACAGTCCTCCTACGAGAGCACCCCCTTAGGACAGAATACGCCCTAAAGTTAGTGTTTGCCATAATCACCTACAAACAAACATGTTCTTAAATAATAGTATTATATCAAGATATATGTTATTAGTTGCCCCAGCTACTTTGTAACACTGACAAATCTTCAGATCAAACTTCCTATTTTTTCGTGGTTTCCGTCGAATATTTTTATCCTAACTCTCTAGCAAGGACATTACTCTTAACAGCAACTTGAATTTAATTGATGGGAAAAAATCAAAAAAAAGGGCATGGGGGCGGTATCTCTCAGTTTTTACATTGATTGGTTTCGCCGAAGTTATACGGGGTATAAAAAAGGATTTCAAATTTCACGTCAAAAAATGTTTGTAATTCTATTTACCAAGTTTCCTAGAATTGACCAATTATACAGTAATGTACCGACACGCATAAATTTAGATGATTAATTTTTTCACGAAACAAATATAAACAAATTATATTATGCAGAAAACTTCCATCATTTTTTATTTTATCGAAGTCGTGGCCAAGGTTTGTGCTCCGACAGCGAAAATTATGATTTTGTTTTTATGAACAAAATGGAAAAAGACAATCACTCCTTTTTTTAACTCTTTGACACTTTCTAAACTTTTCCACTTTTTGGGTCCTCTACTGACTATCTTTTTACCAGCTACTTGATAATTAAAAATTTTCTTATTAAACATTTCTTAATAAGATTTACACTTAAAACAGTCTAAAAAAGCCGCTTTACTAGAAACAAACCCACTATTTGGATGAAGGCGAGAAGTAGTTTCCATACCTCATGAAATTTAAAGCAAAAAACATTTTTTTAATAGAGTTTTTAATTTCAAATAAAAAAAATTAAAAAGATTCATATTTGTCCTACATTTTAGAGTTAAGTAGAAATTTTACTAATAATTTTTTGTTTGTTTGTTTGTTTGTCTTATAAAAATTATGGCATGGAACGCATCCTATATAAAAAACTATCCTAAAAAAATTGAATTTGGAAATGTAATTATAAATCACCGTATTTTACAACAAAAAGTTTGTTTCCCTTTTTATCTTCGACTATCACAGCGTTACTATTTCCAAAAGAAGCTTTTTCAAGCAAAGGTTATGGAATTTAGCAAAATGTTTCTCTAAACATCGAGCATCGATATTAAAGAATCTCAAAGTACAATTACAATTATGATTTAATTACCATCAGTCAGTTTCGGCCAGACAAAAATCACTTGATATACAGAAAACGCAATTACTTTTAAGCCAAACCCATAATAAAATTCCTCTTAAAGAAACATGACAAGTAAATCTGTTTAATTTATCTAGACTTTTTATTTAAAGCTTGTAATAAGATCTAATCTCTTAATCAAATTGGCTAAATTATAATTGGATATGATAAGTTGTAATAAGCAAGAAATTCCATCATGCATAGAATTCTTAGATTGCAGCATGGACTGAATATGTCATGCTGCAATTCAAGTTGCATGTTCACAAACTTTATAGTTACCCAAATCTTGAACATCGTCTTTGCTTTTGTAGGTATCTTAATTTTATTCAATTTTATTCTTAGCTAAAACTTTGATGATTATAGGTCGCTCTGAATTAGAACATTCGGTCGCAAAACGGATGATAAAGCAAGACAAGCATGTTAAATACATCAAAAGTTGCAAAGAATAAACTTGCAATAAAAATAAAAATTTTACAGGTAATTTTATCTTTATTCAAATTTATTTCATATGCAACTTTGATTGAATTTATAGTGCTTCTCTGAATTTAGTAACATTGTCGCCTAAGTGAATAGCAAGAAAGAAAAAACTAACCAATGTATAAATCATCAAGTTAGCAAAGAATAAACTTGAATAAATTAAAATTACATTAAAAAGCACAAGCGTTTCAGAGATTTCAATGTAACATGTTTTTTTTAATTATTATATATAAGTTTATTTGTGTATTTTCTGATTGCAGACAAAATAGATCGCGGTTGTCGAGTGTTAACTTTTTACCCTCATATATAGAAAAATAGTCGTGAAGCGAAAAAAACGCTCCTCCATTCACACCCCACCCATTCCGTCACATAGAGAAGGCGATACGGACAACTTAATGGACGTTTTCTCACCCTCCAAACACACCAAGCGGTTATACACAACAACCGATCTCCGATTCGAACTCCCTTCATGTCACTGTAAGCGTCGTCACCTTCACTCCAGTTACTACTGTGAGCTCCTACCGAAACATAGAATCAAAAATGTCATTTTTACGTAATACACGGACTCACTCTTCCCACGATCCCCGGCGCATACGACCTGAAGCCAGACACTATTAATTATCTTTACTAGCAACAGCCCCCGTTTCACCCCCGATTTTATAGCTGACTGGATTTGTCAAGGCTGTGGTCCCGCCAATCACGAAAGATAAGGCTGACAGAAAGACAAGAGATTAATTCTCCGTATAATTCGGGAAATTGTCGCTGTTTTCTAACAAAAGGGGGTCAGCTCTAGAAAATGCAAAAGAGAAAAACCCCACTCTCCAAAATAAGCGCATTTCCTCACCCACAAGTCCCGAAGTAACTTTAGAACCCCTCACCTCCTGTACACCTTCGAAAGGGAGAAAGCTGATGAAAATTCGAGGGCGTTAGTCTTTAACAAAAAAAAAAGTAAAATGGTCATTTTCCTTGAGTCAAAAGAAAGGTAAGACTTTATAAGATCTGTTTCTTAAGTCTTCTATAAAAATCAGTTGACGTGGGCACAACACAACGATTATAAACGTGCAAGAAAACAAAATCTCCAAAACATTTGCTTACCTTTGAATGATATTTTTTTGATGTTTTACTTTCCAATAAATAACAATCCCTCGCATTGTAATCAGTGAACCTGCGTTTATGAAATTACAAACCCAATCAGGTCATTTTATTTAATCTAAAAAAAGCATTTCGAGGGAGGGGGGAGGTGCTCGGGGGGGGGGGATTTGACTGTATTATGGATACCAATTTTGATTTAGCAAATTATAGCTTCGAATAATTATTTCGCAGCCATGTAGAATGTTGTTTCTGATATACATTATTTGTTTCTCTATAATGTTCAGTTAAGAAATTTGTGCCCTTTATGAGAGATAAATAATATTGAAACTTACTCAATTGCGATTCTGTCGTCTGGTTCAATACCTCTTAAAAACCTTGTGTAATGAAAAGCCAACCAGTAGTATAGGAGCTGCGATATATAAAAAATCGAAATTTAAAAAATTGCTTTAATGAATTAAAAAAACACTTTAAATGGTATCAGTAAAATTAATATTTGTTAAGAGTCCATCATTTTCAGTAGACTAATCTGATATTTAACTGCGAATTAAATGTTGATTAACAATTTCTGTAAATTTGTTAATCATCCATTTATTTTAGCAAGTCAACGATTTATTTTTCGTCAACTTGCAGATCTTAAAGTTTCTTCTTGTATTATAGGCAATTAAACACATTATGTTCTGTGTCCAATTAATCGATTTGAAATGAGTTTCGGAATGTTTCGATTAATTCCTTCTTCCTGGCTTATTTCTATTCGGGCGAATTCGAGTCACACTTGCTTTGTTAAAAACATATTCTGTTTATAGTGCACTATCTCAACGTTTGGATTAAAGATCATAATTTTCTCTCTATGAATATTCCGATCCTTACCTCGAGTTAGTTTGTAATTCTATGCTTCCGTTGTAATACAAGAGCGTAACTTTGCTGGGTGGATAATTCTTTTTTGTTACTTATTGGTTTATAGGAAGTTATATTTATTGTTGCTCTAAACTAAAAACTCTCTATGGCATGATTTCATGCAAAGAGAAGGTTGGCGATTTTCTGTTTTTTGAACTCGTTAAGAGCGTAACGTTCGTGGAATAAGATTACCTAATTTCACATATATAATAAATCGATTATAACTTTTGACTCATTATACTAGTGCAATAAGGCGTTGTGTACAGAAAGTATCACAGGTAGCTGCCTCGGATATTCATATTGAAAACTTGATCATGCTAGAGGTAGTAAAGCCCATTATATACCTTAATTATTTAGCTTTACAAAAAAAATACAAAAAATACTATTCCACGATAACCTGCTCATGTTCTTGACGCTATGATAGGATTTTTTTAATTGATCATTGCAATCACGTGCTTCACGACTTTTCTCCCTCTCTTAACAAGAAAAAAATAACAATGATTACGCATATTATGAATGCTATTTATTAAGCTGCTATCGGATTTTATTGTACCCTTTTTATAAATTAGATTATCTTGATTTGATTTAATTCTTTACTTACAATTACTACTTAAATATTGGGCGGGGATTGAGAACTTTATTGCTGAAACTTGATTTTTGCAAAATTATCAAAAACGATTTTGCAGTAACGCGAAATTGCGTCTTTGATATTAACCCAATTCTTGAGAAGAAGTTCAAATGCAACCCTTCTTTAAAAACCTTGTAACCCATCTCTAATTACACAATCACAGTGATTTTTAAAAAGTTTATTCTATTAAAAATCCAACATGAATTCATATCTCTATGCTTCTCTATCCAGTGGACGCAGGCTGAGACTGGCAGTAGGCACCGTTCCCATGCGCAAACTCTTTAAAGTGGTGTTACAGATTCCAACAAAGACACTGACACAATGAATGAAACCAATCAACCCATTCACACTCTTACCTTTACAGGGGATGCGACGACAGTAGATTCTTACTTCCTGCACGCTCATTCGTCTGCTGTCCTAGTTTCGGGTCCTTATTGAATGATACCCTGTCTGCGGGCCAGCAACGACCCAAATTTGACGTTAGACACTGAAAGGACCCAAGGCGGGGCTCGCAACGCTGGAGAGTGCAGAAGACAACACTCACTCGCGTGTTCTTCGCTTTCCTGATAAACGATGAAAACGAACAAGATTCAACAATAGCTAAGAATATCTATTTTAAATAGATCTGCTCTCAGAACAGAATCTGTGAGACTTATTATTAATTGAAAATAAATATTATGTCATCCGAAAGAAATGTATCAGACATGACCGTACTAAGTGTGTTTCAAGTGTCTTGCTAACTATGAGAAGAGCCGCATAATGTGTCTCTAGCCACTATGAACGTCTTACATTCTAACCTAGGTACGCACACATGAATCTAAAATTTTCTTATCTGATGTTCGTCAGAACATGCCAGCTATGCAACCATTTTTCAATGTATATCTTTTTACTTTTAGTTATACAAAACGGGAGTAAAAACATCATAAGAATTTCATTACACTAAATATTTATATAAAATGCATAAGGTTTATTAACGAAAATAGATATTTGTTGGAGGAAAACATAATTATTTTTGCACTTTTTTTTTTTTTTTTTTTTTTTTTTTTAGTGTTGACCCATGAACATATATCGTGTTGTTGTGTGTTGTTCGTGCTGTGTCTATGAATTTTATTTCTCTATGTATTACTTTGTTATCTCTCTATTTAAAATAATAAACATATACCACACAAAAAAATATGACGAGGTAATGTCTTTACTTTAAAATTGCCAAACAGATAGGATTTCAGGGTGAACAGCTTTTCAAGAAATAAATGCATTAGTATATAGTATATAGTAATATTCTACGGTGAACATAGAAATCTGTTATCTATTTTAGTGGACTTTTATACGAAAATCATGAAGTACCCAAGAATAATCGTGTTTAACAATATTAATAAAATTTTCCTCAAAACAAATAAAATAAATAATTATTATTTTATAACAACAAATTTATTACACATCAGCAAATAAATTAGAAACGGTATTCAGGGACGCTATCACTGTTGAGCTAATAGGATTTTATGCGGAAGGGACCTAATACGTAATTTGCATCGTACACAAATGATAAATATTTTCATACTTTTATTCGATCATTTTTTTACCATTTTCTGAGATCTAGCGGGGGTAGCCGAGTGGAGGGCTAGAGGTCTAGGGGGAGTCATTAACCCCCCATGAGGAATTTTTTGCATACATAAATGGTTGCACTTCTTCACTACATTTATCAACACACACGTTATACATATATATGAGTTGTAGTAGTCGTAAACCTCCCATGAAAAAATTTTTCTGCTACGCCCCTGTCTAGTGATCTATTTACTCAACGGACCAAAATATTCTGAAATTTAGTCATAAGAGTAGGTTGTAAGGTGTTTCTTGTTCTCACAGAACTAAGACTTTTTTTTTAGTATCTTGACTGAAAATTGTTTCAAAATAACTATAAGTGACTTGATCCTAAGTCATAGAAGGAACTTTTTTCATTATTTTTAATGCAATTATGGCACCCATTGTACACCTTAAAAAATAACTGAAGAGGTTAATTTGGTCACTGTATAATGAACCATTCATTTTATTAAAACAAATTTCCTTGAAAATAATATGCTTGAAAGCAACATGAATATTAATTTCTGCATATTCATTTTTACAACTATATTTTTCCTTTTCTTGTCTCGCAGTTTAGAAAAAGTTCTCCTTTACAAAAAAATGCATCATTGAAGTTAATTTGCGACAAAATTTCTCTAAGTAACAAAAATAAAGCTGTTTTTATCCTGCCTTTAATCCCAACCATTTCTTGAATATTTTTTTTTTTTTTTAGTCCAGAATTTCCCCATAGAAATACTGTATTACCGCTTTCCTTATCCAAAAAATTCTATGAGAACAAACAATTAGTCTTGACTAGGTTTCATTATATTGATTTAGTATATAACACAATGCTTTTTAGTCGAGGGGGCTGGGGCAGACAAAATATTTGAAGCCTTGAAAATTTAGTCTGTGCTCTTTAAAAATTCTAAAGAAATTTAATGGGTGGTTTGGAAAAAAAAAGGGAAGAGTCAGACTCTAAAAAACCATCTCTATAAACGGTGCATTTACAAAATCTTTTTTTTTTTTTACTTCAAAAAATCGGTTTTACTATATTAATTCCTTTTAGAAAAAAAAAAAGTACGGGTGTATATCTCAAAGTTATGAATACTTGAATTCACCTTGGTCGTCATAAAGAATCACTGTAAGACTTTATAACTTTCAGATAATTTAAACGTCATACTTGAATGAAAGTAAATATGACAACTATGAAGCGATGCTTATAAAATTATTTCCTTACAGATAAACATAGTTGACATTTTTTCACGGGATTAAAATACATTAAACTATGTTACTTCTGCTGAAAAAAACTAGGATATTTAAATAAGTATAGTATTTATCAGAGATCTTGGTACGATACATGTCTTTAAGCACAAATTATACCTTGTATAATAAAATCTTCCCTGTCGAGCTATTCTAAATTTGAGTATTGTTTATATTACATTATTCACATCATTTAACGGCGCGCCTTACAAATTAAAACTGAACGATTGAGAACTTTTTACTATATAAAACTTGTGCATTACCAGTGGCACTCTTCCAACTAAATAAGATTGCTGATCATTCTTCATTTTATCAAACTAAATTGTTTGACTGTCCTGAGACCAGAGTGCGTAACATTCTACATAATTTACAAGGTTTTCATTTGAGCATATGTGTATTTATTTTATTGTCTCAGATGTACTATAGGAATTTATTATTTTTATTTACATTTATTGGATGCAAATCAATAAGGAAGGACGCTACCAACAGTCGTTTAGTTTGTGACTTTAAACTTTTTAAATTTTATATGGTAACTAGTACACGAGCATAAAACGTTTTTTGGGAAGTATTCTATGAATGAGCACATAAACTAGGTTGAAAGCACTTGTTTCAGGAGAATCAGGAATGGCACGGACTTTAGATGGCTAGTTACACATACTTCTTAAAGGAACATAGTGTCGTTTTTCAACTGCATTCCTCATATTACACTGTGTAACATTGTTAGTCGGGAGGTATGGAGAAATTTTCGTGTCAGAATGTCGGTTAGGGAGAGATGAGGGAAAAGCTGAAAGGGTTTTAGATGGGTCTTTATGGCCGCAGCCTTTCAATCAGAAGTCTTATCTAGGTAATCATCATTGACCAGCAGTGAATCCAGAACTTCATAATTAACCTCAATAGACACTAGTTGCTCCTTGTTTGTAAAAGAGGATATAAAAGGCTCTGGTTCCAGAACATCCAATTCCATTACGAGAAGTTTGAGACGTTAGAAACTGGCAGTTCAATTTATTCAATCAAGACTGGTAAGCAGTAGCGATTTTTGAAGAATGGGCATATTTAAGTACCAATAGATTTAAGCGCTAATAACATATACTTCTATAAAAAATGGCTCTAAATATAATAAAAATCCTGGCAGATTTTTAAAATCATTAATATATCCTGTAGTGTCTAAGTAATTTTGTCATGTTCCAAATAAGAATTTTTGGATGGGATAGAGATGGGGATAAAATTCAAGGAAATTTAATAGGGGGGATGATAGTTATTAAATAAAGCTTAAAAAACTATATATAAAATGTACAACAAAAATACTTATAAAATATATATTTATAGTACTTTATGACAAAAAAAAATAAAAAAAAAAAAAGAGAAGATTTGTTGATCACTGGTTCGTTTTTCGTTTTAGGTTGGTTTTGTTAAAAACTTACTGATCCAGATATAATAAGGCGCATATAAGTTGCATAGTTTACAAATGTATTCATCCGCGTACGGTATACAACACTAAATTAATGTTACATTAATTACATATAAATAATAATTTTTTTTTATTACCTACTCTGTTACTATTATTGCTTTTTTACTATCATTTCATATATACTGAACAACGAGTATTATTAACATTTAAAAAAATTTATTTATTTATTTTATTATTCCGTTTTCGTACTCTTTTATTCTGTGTAATGTCTGTGTTTCTTATGTTGCTGTACTACATTTTTTGGATTTTACACTTCCTTCACCGTGTCAAATGTTTCTTCCGCTCTAGAATCACGTTTGTTACACGAGTTTAACGAGGCACATTTAACCGGAGATTAACGATTAGATGTTTTTCGTGTAAGTTCGTAATCGGTTTCTGCCCGCGAACCGTTCGCGTTAGTGATCCCATAGTCTTTACTATTGAACTACTCAGGTTGCTAATACTTTAGACAACAGAAATATTAGTCTTCACCAATGAAAAAATTTATATTAAACTTTGATTATCGACGTGTTTACCTCGCGTAATAGTCTCCCTCGCATCATTTAAAAACGCACTCCCTGTTTTTGAAGCAGGAAAAATCATTCAATAACTATTTTCAAACCATTGAAATTCTCAAATGCATGCTATTTAATGTTAATTTAGGTCATATATGTGTATAAATACATTATTACTAGAAAAGCAGAAAAAATGCCTCTATTTTGTGTGTGCAACTAGACCAAAAGATTATTCAAAATACGGCAGGTAATCTGGAAAAAACATTTTGTAAGTTATAGTAATTTTTATACTTGTCTTGCCAGTGGTGCCCAAATTCGACCATAGAGTACTGTAATTTTTTAATATTTGAGGCGCAAATAACAGTTTTTCTGTCAAAGAGTATGTCTTCAAGATTCCATATACAGTGAATAACTAAAGGCAGGAGAGAGAATCTCCAGATGGTTTTTTGAATAACTAATTATTTTTTGCTGTATCCTACTCTTTTCATTAAAATACATGATAAGTAGATGAAGAAGACGTGAAGAAATTAAATGTAATATAATTAATGCCTTATTTTAAAATAACATAGGTGCGTGTTCTTCTCGACTGGCTATTGCTTCTCTGTTTGTCGTGCAGACTGTTTTATAGGGACTACATTAGTTGTATGGGGTCTGGATACATTAAACACCATAAACTGAAATCGCAAATTTGTGGGCAAATGATTAGTGTGGTTCACTGCAACCTTAAATACTCGCATAGGTAACGAATTTTTTTAAAGTTTTTTATTAGGATTTTTAGATGTTTTTGCAAATCTTCTTAAAAAATGCGCAATTTTTTATTCACACAATCAGGTCAAAGAACGAACGCTTAAATGCGGGAACGAAAAGAATAATTTGCGTGACATAACTAAGGGTAAACTATAGCATAGTGAGTAAATAATTATGATGATTTAGTTTTTCAAAAAAAAATATTTAAAGATGGTGTAAATAATTTTGTCTATCAACACATATAAACCTTTGAAGGGAATTGAAAAAAACATTACCTATACAATTACCAACTAGGTTGTCACTTAAACTTATAGGTGTCAAACCGTATTTTGATTGTTTTTAACAGATTTTAAAAATTTGCGGAAAAATAGAGAATATGTTTGTTCCATTCCTGGAAAATGTGTAATGGAGACAGAACTGAAATGTTGAGATTATTTTATGTGCAAGTTTAGTATGTTTAATAAGATTGCAACAATGGTTCAAATATTTTCAAATATTTGTGAACGATTGTTGTAAAAAATCGTAGTAAAGTGTTTGTTCTCGTATCCCTCAAAAACTCAAAACAGCTTTAGAGAGTAGAATGAAAAATTTAGTAACATTATGATCAGTAACAACTAAAACAATTAAATGCCTGATTTTATTTTATCTTGAGTTTGAATAAATTTTAAAACTTTGCAAAAATTGCATTTTTTTTAAGGAAATCACTATAAGGGCGTCCGGCGTTTAAATATATTAGTTAGCTATTTAATTTTAAAAAAAAAATCTTCGATTTTTTAAATGTTTATTTGCCGTTTTAGTTTTTCTGAAACTTTTGAGTTTTCTGGAGGCATAATTTCCATAGTGAATCAAACAAAATTTAGTTATAGGAGAGAGAATGACTTCTTGACATTCAAAACTTTTCCACTAAAACAAAATGTTAAGTTTGAATAGAAATACCTTCTCTATTGAGAATTTTTACTCCAGCTACTATGGACAACATGGAATTCATTTATGGATCTAACATGGAATCATTTAACAATAGACAGAAGTTTAATATCCTTGCTTTCAAGAATTTTGCCAATAAATCTACTTCCATTCCTTGTACTCCTATAATGCTGACGATAAGTCAGGCTTTTTGGGAAATCGTGCATTACATACTAATCTAAGACAGGTAACTTCATCTAATTATTTGATACAATTCAATTTAAAGTAATTTCTAAAAATAAATATGCTTTAAAATAGAAACAGGTTGGATGATAATGAATTTATCTTAATTTCAGCATTAAGCTAGCTACTGAGAATCACAATATTTTTAACACTATGTTTAAAAATTTCAAATTTTGATACCTAGAACCTCTGGAGATTAAAAAAAAAAGCTGCAAAAAAATGAAGATAAATGCCTAAATTGTTTACTAGATAGCAGCATTTGATAAAAGATTCGATTATGTAAAGAATTAAAGCGTGACCTGTATGGGATACCCTGTATATTAAAACTTATCTAAATATAACCATTTCAATAGCTATTTTCTGCATTTACTAGAAATTGTATGCAATTATCATGAACTTGGCTAAAACACCAATAACTAACATAATAGTCAATCACTGGTGAAAATCCATTTTTTCTTACCCAATAATTGACATCCAATCGTTTTCTTACCCAATAATTGATAAATAAATAAATTTGTTTATTAAAAATGATCTCTCCGTATTTACTTTATGTACTATTATCTAATACGAATGTAGGAAAAAAACGAAGACAGCCGGATAAAACGACACCGGGAAGAAATGCCCCCCCCCCCACCACACACACACAGAATTGTAATTTTCACAGGGTCATGGGGGGAATACGTGCACTCACGTGGCAAATCAAATGTAGACTATAAATGATTCTCTTGTAAATTGAAATGCAGTAAGAGAAAGTAGTAAAAAACAATTGTGACCCCTCCCCCGGCAGAATTTTTTATGGATCCGCCCCTGATTTTTTTATAGTGGGACAAAATCTTACTTTGGTTTACTTTTAATGAGGCTCTTGAATTTGCAAAGTGGGGGAGGGGTCGTCAAGCACCCACCTGCCACCTATATGGGCTCAGAGTAAATGTGGAGATACTATTTAAAATGCTATTGTAAAATTCTGTTGTATTTTGATATCAATAGAAATAATTATAACAATAGTTCAAAAGAGACTTTTTTAAAACTCCATTAATTTTTATTTTTATTTATTTATTTATTTAGGTTTTTTTTTTGTGCGTATGTGTGAGGGGAGTTATGCAAAAAACGGATAAGAAGTATAATGGTGACTTATCTGGAAGCATTTAAAATGTATTAAAATAAATAAAATAAAATGCATCAGATATTTAAAAAGGCGCTTAAAGTGATACACATCACTAAAAATAAAATAATTTTCAGATTTAATTTTACAGCTAAGCCAAAGTAATATTAGAAAAAATACACAGATAGTTAAAAGATTAGTTTTTTTTAATTAATTTTTTTCCGTTTTTATAAAACCTTTTCAAAAAGAAACAGACATACAGTGGAACTTCTTTTTGCATATCTAACCGACCCCTTATTGCGATCAAGATCGCGCCGAAACCCATTACAGGAAATTTATGACTGTTCTGACCTTCTGACAGACCTCTCGCGAAGAGAGCATAGCCTGACCAGGAAAGACAAGTCAATTATCTTTTAGATGGTCCCTCTTTTGAACCCCAACATCCCGGCTAAGATAAATCGTTTTTCGGTAAACTGGGAGGTACCCCACGATTTGTAATCAGACATTCTCGTTCTTTCCGGGTTTTCGGCAAGACGATACCTAAACCGAAAAAGGATTGCGACAAAAACTATAAGAAAGTCAACCGGTAAGCGAGGTGGAGGGTGAAAATCTTGACACCAACGACGACAGTGTAATTATAGCAAAAAGTCGATTTGATAGTGGAAAAGAAAAACTCTCGCCGACTTTTGTGCCAATTAAAAAGAGTGGAGTTAAGCATAGATGGAAAAATCGGGACACGCGATAATTGACAGCGGAAGCGAGATTACGGGTCCTACACAAGAAATCTGTTCACTAGAAATTCGCTTAAAGATGCTCCGACTATTTTTTTGAAAGGGATTTTTGCGACCACGGTTAAGTGCCCCTTGGTGAAAGTTACCCTTAGCCCTTTGTTTAGGGACGGTAATAAAAATGTCATTCACCAGGAAATATTATGCGCCATTGCAAAAGAGCTATCAGAAAGAAGCACTAGTTCCTCCTGACAATTCATAGAATTATTGCAGGGGGACAGTATCTCGGAAGGCGAAAAACTCGGTTGAGGATGCAAGGGGGGGCATCAGCAAGAAGCCAGGGGAGGGGGTGAACCTCCGGTCACTGCAAGTGCAAAAAAAGGGGGGAGTGATGAGGAGACTTCTACCTTGGTTGCGGAAAGAGATGGGATCTTGAGCAACCTCCGGGGTGGTAAAGAAGCCAATTTTCGTAGAGAACAACGGGATTGTTCCTGATTTATCACAGCTTTGGTGCTTCGCTAAACAGGGTAAAGGCAATTGTTTTATTGAGGATGAATTTTTATTCCATCTCGCGACAAGGTGCTGGGGGAACCCATTAAGCAATTGTTAGTTCCTGTAGGCAGAAGGGCAGAAATTTTGCAGCTGGCCCACCATCCGGTGTTCGGAGGACATCTGAGTTTAAAGAAAACCCTCCAGCGAATACGTTATTCTTTTTATCGGAGCAACATGAGGAGGGTTGTTGCGGAATATATCGCTAGCTGCAAGGATTGTCAGCTGGCTAGGCCGATAAAATTAAGTGATAGGTGTATATTAAGTGTCCAATTACGCAGGTAGCGAGACCAGAATTTCCATTTCAGGTGGTGAACGTAGATCTTATCGGTCCAATTGACCCTCCAAGCTCTAAAGCTCATAAATATACTTTGTGTTTAATCGACCTTCATAGTAGGTGGACGGAGTGTGTACCGTTGACAAATTTGTCAGCGAAGACTACTTGTGAGGCCCTCTTAGAAATTTTCTCGCGAACGGGGATCCCGAACGTAATAGCGTCGGATAATGGGACAAACTTAAGGAAAATTTGACGCAGGAATTTGAGAAAAGAATAGCATCTAGTCCCCGAACCAACACGCCTTTGTACGCACAGTAACGGATGATTGAGTAACGGATTGATTGAACGCTTTAATAAAACCCTGAAACAGATGCTACATCTCGTGATTAGAGATCAAGGGGAAGAGTGTGCATTTGCTATTGACCATA
>JAWZYV010020140.1:0-20777 GCA_038373885.1 Cheiracanthium punctorium | reverse complement strand
ATTTCGGACTTATTTTAAGCATGAATTGCTAAATGAAAATTAGAGGTGGAAAATCTCCCTAAAATTCCGGGAGAGTTGGCAGCTATGTCTTTATTTATTTCTTTACTTGTATTCTCCAATATGTTTTGATCACTAAATTTCTGACATCTACGGTATGAAGATTTCATACATTTTACTAAGAAAATATGACATATTAATGTGCAACACTTTGTCACCCACAAGAAATTTCCGGAAATCAAATTTACATTTCTTGAATCTGAGACAGAAAATAGAGCAGCTGTAAAAGCTTTTTTACTTTTCATTTTATCTCACTAACAGCTAATGCTACAGGGTATGCGTGAATAAGTGCTTTCACTAATGTCCCGTAAAAGGAAGTTCAGGAGCATAAAGGTGGTGAAGAAAAAAGCACTATAGAAAACTAACAAAAATTTCAAATAAGGAAAGGGATATCATTGGAAGGCTTTTAAATTATTATTATAAGTGTTTCATAGTTTTTTTTCATGGTTTAAGAATATCACCAGTAACTTTCTTATAAAGATCTAAATTACTATTGTATTTAAAATATAGGAGTTTTGCATATCCTATGTTATAAGAACAGATAATTAATCCGTATCTAAAGGTATATACGTATATATATATTTTAACAGTGAACAATGAAGCTGTATAGAACAAAAATTACGAGTCTAGCCTATCGAATATCCAACAGAATTTCAAGTATCAAATACTGTTTAATGAAATAAAATAATGTTTCATAAAATAATTCAAGTTCAATAGTTAATCGACGGTAGTTAACATCGAAATTTATTCTTTTCTGGAAGCAATTTGTTCGTTATTCCACCACTTTATCAATTTAATAAAAATCAATTTATCAAGTTAATCTATCAATAGTCCCAGTACAACAAACTGCATTGGAATCGGTTGCGGAATTTTTATTACATCTAATAACAAATTCGGGGAAGATTATTTTACAGGTAGTCACATTAACTCAATATTCGGTTACCACAACCCATCAGTATTAGTCAGGAAACCACAAGAGCCGACAACCATCACTCTGCACTCTGAATAGAGGACAATTATCATAAGCCACAGTTCTGTTTGGGAACGAATTAATTCCGGCAACACATGTGCTCTCTCCTCTCCATTGTCTGGGACCAACTTAACCGCGCCACGTGTCCCCTTTATATAACCAGGGAAACTCGAGAACCTGCAGAGCAGCCTGAAGGACAGAGCCAGTATGGAAATCTCCTACTACGCCACTGTGCCACTGAAAGGCGTTCCCAACACAATCGAGGGCTTGAGGAGCCTTGTGAAGGATTTCGATCAACATGTCAAAGAAGTCAATGGCGGGAAAGGAGTGCCTATAAGGGTGGAACTCATGGAATTGTCTGCGCTTGGCGGGGAAAACAGCACACAGTTCCAGTTTCTAAAGAATAGGTAAGGAGTTTGTTCAGGACATCTCTCGTAGCAAAGAAAATGGTTTTATGAAATGATCAAAATTTTGTAAAACAACGTACATAAATAGTACACTGAAAAAAATGCCACTGACATCTAGAAAATAAGTGGTGGAATTAAAATTGATTAATCCGTGCACTCCCTATACTAGATCATAGAACGCGACACTTCGGAACTCTTTTATCCAATTTTTAGATCTTTCCAGTACTGTTAATGCTCTTCTTCTACGCACAAGGAAAACAAACAAACAAACAAAAAAAAAAACATCTAACTCTCTACATTCTTTAACGTATGCGACTTGACAATTTTATTATTACACACTGAAGTAATGTTGTACCACACACAAAGATATATTTCCAATACCGGCCTTGACAGGCGGAAAAACAACCTTTCAGTCCCATTATTTATACAAAACTAATTTTTATTTTTAGAATCCTTGCACGACCTCCGCGGTTTATACGTGAAACGTGAGAGATCCCTTTTATCGTTCCTCCTGTGGATGTTTCTTCAGCTCGCACATCATTTAAGCATAATTTTTCACAAATCATTTTAGAACATGGTTTTATGGTTCGTTCATAAATTTATGGCGACCAATCTTTACTCTTCTTCTATAATCTGGTGCTTGTACCCATATGAAAATATCTGTAAATCGCTGCATACGCTACCGGGTAGACTCACAAACAGTAATTCTAGTGCTCCAGAAATCGAACGATAATTTTTCGTTACACAAACTTGTGAATCTACTGTGATGAGCCAGAATACTGCGGATTAGAAATTATCGACCCTTTCGTCTATATCAGTTGTCTACATCACTTACACGCATAATTCTAAAATCTATTTAGTTTTGGGACACAGAAATAGATGAGAGCGGTAATTTTTTCCCCCACGTACTATTCATTGAGAACGCATATTTCAGACTAAAAATGTTTGCCCTCCATCAGTTAAAAAAACTTTCTCACTCTTCTGTGATTGTGGTAAGTGGAACTTTTTTGAGCTGATGAAAGGCGAAGATTATTCTCCCGAAACAAGGTATCCCGTACAATAAGTACTTTATTATGTTGTGTTATTTTACAAAGTTTTAGTTATTTCATCTTTTAAATATCAGTTTCTGTTTTCTGTTATTTTTGCTAATAAGGATTTTTATGAAATCCTCATGATAAAAATGTCCATTTCCATGACCACTTTCTCTGTTGTGGTCATTTTAAAAGGACAGTAAAACATATCATGATTGTGAAAATATCTGAAGTAAACATTATCATTAACCCAGTATGCAGGCTACCGCTAATTAAATCATTCTATTCAAAGATTTCAACAACCAAAATCTCTTATCAGACACATTGTCTATCACCTAATAAATATATAAAAATATGTTTCAACGACAACAGCAATTCCAAATATCGTCATAAGAGGGCGCATTATTCATATATTACTCATTTAGTCATTATACAGAGGCAAACACGATGGAGAAAAAGCCTCCCAGAAGCTTAGGCATGGCGTGTGA
Organism: Cheiracanthium punctorium; assembly: GCA_038373885.1. NCBI lineage: Eukaryota > Metazoa > Arthropoda > Arachnida > Araneae > Cheiracanthiidae > Cheiracanthium > Cheiracanthium punctorium. The sequence continues at coordinate 17,824 of JAWZYV010020140.1, read as the reverse complement.
TGATTAGTTTCAGCAAGTAGAAGGCTTTAAAATAGGATATTTTAAGTATAGACGTCCTTGTGTATATTAGCACCAGTGTCACAAGAAAGGTTAGGAAATTCCCTTTCCTCCAACGTGAGGCCACAAAAAGTTCAGAATTACTTGCGTAATGTCTAATCCTTCCCCCAAAACTGACCTGTTCCTTCCCACTGCTGCTAATAGGCACAACTCTGAAGATAAAGTTGTTATGATATTTCAGTGTATTATGATGCGTTTTATAAGAGCAATACTGCTTGAAACAGTAGAGGCATTTTGTATGAGGTGAATCTCGCCAAACAGCTGTTTGTCTCTTCGAGCAACCCAATTTGCTATTACTATTTAATATAAATCCAAACTTAATAATAGAACTTGTGCCATTTATTACACAATTTTTGTTTGTTTGTTATATATTCTAAAATATGTGTATACTTCTGTACATGTGTATACTTCTATGTGTATACTTTCTTGATGCTTCTATTTTCATTTACAGAGGAAAATGCTACTGCATTCACTTACACTCTGCAGTAGGGTGGATCGAAAAAACTTTTTTTCGAAATCTTCATCTCCTGTGGTGTTAAAAGTTGTATATTGATATGAATAAGACGTGTGCAAAATTTGAATGTTCTACGACAACGTCTTGGGGTTGCGCATCGAGCTTGAAATTTAGAAATTTTTGAAAAATATGACTTCTTTAAAAAAATCGACCAAAATAATTCTTTTCCGAATTATTAGGCTACCGAGGTTTTGGGAGTTGAATATTGTTATGAATAACACGTATGGAAAATCTGGTGGGGCTAAGACAATTTCGAGGGATTGGACATCTAGCTTAAAATCTATAAATATCTGAAAATTATGTGTTTTTTGAAACATTTTTGTAGAAAGCAAACTTTATTTGTTAAAAATAATTTGGTCCTTTTATATGTTAAAAAATGTTCAGAGAAGCTCAGGAAATCACAAAAAATGGCTTTACGAATAGTTTCTCTGTACAAACTGTGATCTAGACAACTAGCGCCGGTTTGCCTGCCGAGTGATGGCGATGCACGTGCATTCGGTTAAACCAGGCACGAGATATTCCGTTGTTACAGGCATTTAATTTAAAGTTTCAGATAGATGGTGCTTTCAGTTTACTCTCAAAAAAGCTAAAAGGTGCCCAGCAAACACACACTGGTTCTCTGAACGTCTCTTAACATTCAGAAAACGTCTTCTGAACGTTAATAGACGTTCAGAGAACCTGTGTGTGTTTGCTGGGTGGCTGCCTTGCACTGCTACGATTCTGAATAGTGACACTGTCTGCAATAAGACACTCAACAAAATCGGTGTTCTTAGAAGAGCTGGGAATGTCGAAAGAATTACCTTGTACCAAGTTACCAAACCGAAAAAACATACTCGTACTCTTTTGTACTTAATATTACTCTTTTGTACTTAAGAAGAAAAATTTCTGAATAAAGGGCAGGATCCCCCGGAAGGAGAAATAACCTTATTTGTAGCGATCAAAATTCATGAAATTTGGATCAAGGCCAGTATCCTTACTGTTTTAATCCAAGGAATTCCAGAGATAGTTAGAAAAGGTCATGATCAAGTTCAGCAGCTAAATAAATCGTATGTTAGAGAGGAACATAAGGAATTGTTTATGAAGAAAGTGGGAAAAACTCTCCCTTACCGAGATATTGAATATCGCACTTACAAATGTACTGACTTTTCCCAGAGCACGTGTGGCTCAGAGCCTCACAGACCTCACACAGTACGGGAGTCATTAGCAGAGCAGAGGGGAATAAGATTTGTGACAATCGATGGGATTGTAAAGAAGAGAAGTTTATGGAAAATGAAAGAAAATTTGAAAGGTTGGAAAGAGAAAATTCGAAATTGGCAGAGAAAGAGGTGAAAGTTCCAATATCCAGTGTATGTCTCCAACTTTAGTCATTGATTTGGAGAGTGAAAATAAGGAAAGGGAAGTACGAAAGACGCTGAATGCCTATCTACCGCCAATTTGGGAGGTGCGTTCACAAATGACCAAGTTAGAATAAAAATATCAGTGCTTTCACAAGTCTGCGACACAAAGTTATTACAGACTGGGTAGCAGAAACTCTGGTATCAAATTTATTTCGCAACCTAGAAAGCGGAATGAATGCAGATGGAGAGAAACCTTCTCAACTGATTCTAGACCCATATAAAGTTAGAGGGAGGCTGAAATTACTCGCAGTGAAAGAAACTGAAGAAGGCTTTAAAATTTTCTTTGGATTGTTTTTTGATAGGAGGTAGAACAAAACCAGATACATAGAAAAATTTGTTGACGGCAATTTACACCCAAGTATTTGTCACAAAGAACATATCTCGCTGATAATGGAACCTGATTCAACATACTTTGGCCATATGTCACGATCTGATTTTAAGAATTTCACTGGAAATTTGGGAGAGTTTAACACAAAATCCATTGATCTTGGGACCCTCACAAGCATTGGCGGAGGTGGCGAATCATCAAATCCTGGAAAGAACAAAGGCGTCATCCGAAATCTAGAAATGCAGTTCTCTAATCTAACTAAATCTCCCCAATGTTGTAGTATTTGCCAACTTGACACCGTAGCAAACAGCCACTCCGAAATTGGCTGTCTATCCATCTATCAGATGGCGGTTTCTTACGATCTAGATTATTACACTAGACATAAAATGCCACAGTTTGATTTGTCGGGCTTTACATTATTCGGCTTTACATTATTCATTAAAACGCATGCTCCAGTAATTGGATGCTTGGGCTCGCACGGGCAGGACTCTGATCGCAGGCAAATCAACGAAGTGGGCATCTTGGGTAATGTAGCTACGACTGTGGTTGTATTACAGAAGGGCTGCGAACGTCACTAACTATTTTTCAACGTTACTAATTCATTAAAAACATAATTTTTGCTTTTTACACGTTTTGTCAAAAAAATGCATATTTTTCAGATATTTAAAAATTTCGAGCTCCTTGTGCAACTCCTAGAAATTGCCACAGCCTATTCAGATTTTGCATACGTCTTATTAATAAAAATATACAACTTCTAAAACCTCGGGAGCTTAATAGAATAATTCGGAAAAGTTATTAATCCCGGAAATTAATAACTTTTCCGAATTTAATAATTCGGAATATTCTTAATAATTATTCGGAATAATAATAATAATTCGGAATTCGGTATAGATTTTTTTTGGTCGATTTTTTAAAAAAGTCATATTTTTCAAAAAGTTTTAAATTTCAAGCTCGATGCGCAACCCAAAGACGTTGTGGTAGGACATTCAAATTTTACACACGTCTTATTTATATCAATTTACAACTTTTTAGATCTCAGGAGATAAAGATTTCGAAAAAAAGTTTTTTTCGATCCACCCTACTCTGCAGCCTTAATTACAAGATATTTTATATATCTTGTCATATTGTTGTTTTATCTTTTTGTCATATTGTTGTTTTATCTATTGCCATATTGTTGTTTAATGTTTTCGAAATCTCTTGTCTTTATTTTTTCTTAATCTGTGTACTTATATTGATATCATCAATCAGTGAAGCATTAGTCTTTGGTATGCTTATCATGAATTTATTTACATTGTACAAGTTCTTAATCTATAGGCATGTTGGACATTATGGTCTACGAAAGAAAGTTTTAAGTCAGAAGTTACTCATTTATTATATTAAATGATAGCTTGATTTAAAAGTTACCGCGAGCAGCAGGCCACCCTCCTGAAAAATAAGTATTTTACTGTTTAATATATTTTTAAAATTATTGCTGATATTTTTCAACAACGATGCAAACAAAAGTTTCATAATTAAGAGGCCATGTTAAATTTTAAATGCTGTTTCAATTCTTTATGTATATTTTTAAACTATAATATATCTAACTTTACATTTAGGCAATTTGTAAAATCTTCAAAGAGAACACCTAAACAGCATTTTAACTGCACAGCACCGTCGTTAAATTGAGTCAATTACCTGATTATGCAATAAGTTTCACTCTAATTATGCTAATGCACTCATTACGCTCATGCAACTGCTAAGTAATGCTTGTTGCTTTTACACGGATTAGCCTGTGTGCAGACCAGACTTAGCGTCAGTTTAATACGTACGCAAACAATTATACGTGTTTGTCTTGTTGTATTTACAGTTCAGTGCGCAGTTTAGCCACATGCACTTGAGCGATGGCTGTTTGAATGGTCATTGGGAAAGTGGTGCATCAATCCCAATTATGTAATTAATAAATATTAAATTACGAATTAGTACTTCATGCCGAATTCATAATGGTATTGAGTACGTTTTGGGATGAGTATAATCCACTGATATTGACATTATCTTAGATAGTGAGTGCTTAATTGGTGCTAACATTAATTTATTGATTAAATAATAACTACCTGGACGAAAAGGTAAAATGGAAAATGAGAATTTTTATAACGTAACAGGAAGCGAACGCCATTTATAAAGTTACATTACAAGTGGCATAAGACTATTAAGAGGCTGCATGCATTAGACATAAACCTCTTTTCCATTGTTCTACTAAAAATGATTTTGTTGATAAAAGTGCTTAACTTCTATTGAATAAAATAATGAGAGCTAATTTTGAACATGAGTACTTCATTATACTTGAGATGATACAATTCAAATCCAATCATAGAATCTTGTCAATGTGTCAACAATATAGAAAATATAAATCTAAAAATCAAGCGTATTATGTAGGCTAAATGTAGAAATAAATAAATAAATAAATACTTATAAATAAAAAAGAAAATCTGTGTGTTTGTTTGGATGAATTACATACAAATCCACAACGTTTGACCAATCGACTTGAAATTTTGCGTAAACTAAACTAAAAGTACGTAAAAAGGTACTGGGCAAATTATAGTCCACTTTAAAAATCTAAAAATCCACCCATTCCCAATTTTTAGCGAATTTTTGCCATTTTCAGCTTTTTTTTTGAATATCGAGAGTAAAAAATATATTACATTTTAGTGAAACAAACTTTTGTATCGTAAATGAAAGGACGCCATTTTGATATCACGCTAGGGCTTGATGCAAAAATTGTGATTCCAGTTCGTTGAAAATAGCTTCTCGAGATCATCCAGTGTAACTTTTTTTCACGAATAAAAATGATTTCCCTTCAATGAAGCATTTATATAAGAGGGACTGTTTCCAGCAAAGCGAAATTATTCAAATGCGAAAAATTTCTGTGGGCACACTCCTAGAGAGATTCTTTATAAGAGCATTCAATTCCAGTGACGGGAATAAGCGTTTTGAAAACGTGTGGAATTTCTTTATGAGTGCGTTTGTAGAAAATTTTTCAATTGGAAAGATTCTGAATTGCTGAGAATAGCCCTGATTATGTCTAATGAGTGCCAAGATTTGGAATTAAATTACGAATTTTAAAAATAGGAAGTTTGCGACGATAGTGCATTATTAATGCACAGTATACCGTGTTAATAAACATTTCGTGTATATTAAATTAAAAATGTTTGTTACATTCAACATTTTTCCACTGCCGCCTTATAACTAACTAAAAGATAAGTAATCCTACATGAATATACATTCCGTTGCAGACTTCAATAGATGATGCTACCTGATTTTTATTTTCCGTTTAATTGTCGAATTTCGCATTGAATGATAACAAACCTGTTTTTTCTATGGTAACTATGAAGTTGAAAGTAAAAAATAAAATTAGGTACGCCATAGATTAAAGTAGAACGACGTAGGCCAGTTTTCGAGCAGAAAAATTTCATTACGTCACAGATTCTGTCGACAGTACCAGATGTCACTACATCTGATAGGGGAAAACGCATACCGCGCATGTGCAGCTCTGGTCGATTCGGAAGATTTGTTTCTACATATGCGAAGAAAATGAAATGCAAAATAGATAAAATATTTTTTAAAATCAGAGTATCTTTAAAAACTATTGTTTTAATTGTTTCATATTCTTGTATTTTTATTTTTCGATCTTAAGGCCCTTAAACATTCAGTTTTTATTTGATTGTAGCAATTAACAACTTAAGTAAAACAATGAAACTAGAAATGGAATTAATTGCTTATTGACTTTGTTAAAATGTAGTGTATTAGTAAGTTATAAAAGTGTATTAGTAAGTTAAATGGTAACACATTTTGCTGAAAAAGTAACATCACTATCAAGATAGTTTCCCAGACATGAAATATGTAACCAGAGGCGAATATATAAATTATATAAGAAACAAAAAGTTGTTGAGATAAGCAGATAAAACTATTTTTTTCCATTCGTATTAGCTGTTTTAATTATATTCATTACCGTACGAAGAGCGGGTACTTTAGCCAGACAATAAATAAAAAATAAAATATTTTATTCTTAACCAATCAATGAGTCTTAACCCAGTCTTAACCAACCAAAGTTATTCTTAACCAGTCATATTTTTAGACAGATAAATTTAGCTTTTGCTGCTGCCATAAATGTTTTAAACAAGCTAAAATGTATACATTTATGCAGCATAATATTTTCATATTCAATTTTTGCAAAGATTAATTTCTGTTATATTTTCTCTTTCGGATTATGTCTATAATGCACATAATCAAAACTTTCATTGAATTATTCATGCTAATTAAAAATCCTCAATATTGTAAACTGCTTCTAACGTTCGTACGCGCACTGCATACTAATGTTATTAGCTGTATTATCTTTTATATTTTTGTCTAAGATCAATTATACCGAAGTATGCGCCAAATAAATTCTGCAAAAATTCTATAGGATCTTTCATTGCAATTCCTTATCAGTTTTTGAACAGTCATTCACATATTAATGTTTTGTTTAAGAGCTTTAGAAGCCGAACTAGCTGATTTGGAGCACGAATTCGACGATTTAAAGAAAGCTCAGAGCATGATCACCGACTGGTACAGAAGTTTGCCCACATCCATAACGAAGGAGCAAGAAGAAGAGGTATTTTCTCGTATGCGTACCCTTTGAATAGGGTGGAGAAGAGCATTTATTTGTGGTACTAAAGAATTCAAATAACAGTTTCCTCCATTTAAAATGAATCTGTTATGAGTAAAGGTTTAATAGATTTAATAATAGCAATTTCTTAAAAATTGGACAGTAAGTATTCGTACTGTGGGTCTTTATAATACAGGAGGGTTAATAAAATCACTCAAAATGACTGGTGTATTAAACATAAAATAATAAAAAAAACTTTGTAAAATAACACCATGACGTTTACTTGAACGGCCAGACAACTGTTTCGGGCAAAACCTTGTTTGCCCTTCTACAGTGACAAACTCCTGATGATAGGAACAGGGAACTGAAAAGAAAGTAAACAGAAACCAGAAACGAAGAAGCCGTTGCAGAAGAACTAAAAAGGAAGAAACCAGGGAAAGGGGAGGGGGAAGAAAGGTAGATAAATAGTAGAGAGAAACCACTGATCTATATTTACTGAACTATATTTACTGATACTTTATATGTAAGTATAGGTAAGTGAGAGAAACAGTAGTAGATATCTATATTTTACCTTTCTGACTCCCTTCCCCCCACTTTCTCTCCCCTTTCCCTAGTTTCTTCCTTTTTTGTTCCTCTGTTTTGGCAACGACTTGCTCGTCGCTGGTTTCTGTTTACTTTCTTTTCAGCTCCCCGTTCCTATCTTCGGGTGTTTGTCGCTGAAGAAGGGCAAACCAGTTTTTGCTCCTCGAAACAGCTGTCTGGCCGTTGAAGAAAATTTTATGGTGTTATTTTACAAAGTTTTTCATTATTTTTTATTTTACAGGCGGATTATTTAATTCTCACTAGGTGGCGCTTTGTGAAAAGATAGCATATTTAACAATGGAAATAACTAACTCGTAATATGTAAATATTATCTATATTTATTCAATAGTTTTTTTAAAAAATTCAGTAACTAATTCGAGTCAGTCCTTGAACTGAATTCACCAGATTTCCACGAAAAGAGCCACGATAACTATTTTAAAAATTTTCTTGAGTGCATTTTGTGTCAGTCCAGAAGCTATAGTTGATTTCCCTCTGCTTAATCGTCTAAATCTCTAGACGTGTACATAGTTAATAAATAAATTAACATAAACATGTGTGGCATAAAGAAATATTTAAATTTTGCCACCATTGCATAAATCTACTGGTTATGAAATGTATACTTACCTTATACTAAATTAATTAATGAATTTATTCTAAAAGAAAGATTTGAAACAAAGTGTACTTAGAAATGTTATATATAAATATAATATCTTGTTACAAGATTCCTCTTTAAATATTTCAGTTATTAGATCGTAATATGTGACGAAACGTTACTATAAAATGGTAACTTGATACATTAAAAAATATTCAGTTCTGATTATTAAATGATATCTTCTGGATCTCACTTTAAATTCAAGTTGATAGTTAAGAAATGTTTTGCAACAGTAGTTAAATAAAACAACTACTTCTGTGACACTCAATGTTTGAAATGAAATAAATATTATCTAATATGTTGAGAGTCAAAATATTTTATTATTAAAATACATTTCAATCAAACATACTTATCGTTTAAATCGTTGACTGAATAAAAAAAGAAGTAAGCACTCTTATATCTGCATTATAGTAGAAATATAATTTCCACTAATTCATATTATGTTGTGTTAATATGGTGCAAAGTTTGTTTTGCAATCAACTTGCGTCAACCTGAAATATTCAGGTTTCCTTACTTAATAAGTTTTAAACAATATGAATTATTTAAGCTCTTAAAACACAGTTTACTACTGAGAAGCGTAGCCAGGGACGGGGGGGTATGGGGAAAAATCCCCCCCCTCAAGGCATTTTCCGATTAATTACCATAAGCTTTATGCTGTTCAGAAGTTCTGTTTTTTTACTCACGACCTATTTAATAGCCCCCGCACAAAATATTTTTCTGGATACGACCCTGTTATTATTAATAATTGCAACACTTTGAATATTGCTCTAAAATCTCTATTCTTATTTTGTAACCGGTTGCATGTAAACTCCGTTTTGATTTAACCCCGTGAAAGATTGACCAAAAAGAATTGAAATTTGTTCCACCGCGAGAATTTGATAAATGGCAAATTTTAAGAAAAATTCAAAAGTGACTCAAATGTGCAAAGCAGAGGAATACGTCGCAAAGAAAAATAGAAAGATTTATCGGCCAGTGGACTTCGGGTAACCGCTGTAAAAGCAAAGAATATTTGGTCTGCTTAGTTTTTATTTGCTTCTTTCAAATTAAACATCTAAACTTCGAAAGTTGATGTCCCAGGTTCGGGTCCCATCGCGCGGCTGTCGATCTAACGGTTTGCAGTTTTGGTAGGTTTTCTCCAGATGTAACGTGAATACGCGTTAGAAATCCTTAGAAAGTCCTCCTACCAAGGCACTCCCTTCCTTGGCAGATCGCCCTTGCGTAGAGTTGCCACAATCACACACGCAAACAAACAAACAAATTAGAAAAGTTTCTCTGGAAATTTGCGTATTAAAATTCTACCAAGCCTTAATTGATTTCTGAAAAAAATGTGCAATTTCTTGATCTAAGCGACTTTTCTTTCACCTTAAGTCGTGAATTCTCATGTGGTTTACTGTTATACCTATATTAACCGATTTCTGATTTTATTTTAGGTAAATAAATTGTATAAACGTTTACAAAATATCCTCCGACCATACTACGACGCTATTGGCAAGTTAAATATTGAAGAAGGTCCTGAAAAGCAATTGAAAGGTGCAAGAGAAGCCTATAGAGAGGGAAGGCTAACAGCACTTCCTGGCAAATTCACAAAAGAATTTAACAAACTTGTGAAACGTATTGTAAGTTGAAGAGTATATTTTATATTTTTGAATGTTAGTTTAGGTGAGGAGAGTTCTTCATAACTTCGGTTATTCTTTTTTTTTTTAATTTTACAAAATTATTCATGAAAATAGATTAAAATTAAGTTCTTCTCATACAAATTCCTAAAGCTTAAGTTGATCAGTGGAAACTGACGCGAGCGAATTTTTCTATACTGATTATACAATTGATATGCTCGAAAAATTATATATATATATATATATATATATATATATATATATATATATATATATATATGTATATATACTTTTTTTTTCCCACTTGAGGTTTGTAATTCTCGCATCTGCTGTTATATATTTTTTCATGCGGGGTATATCATATTTGCAGGATACCTTGTGTTTTACGTATTAGTCATACATATATATTAATGACTATGTCCTTTTATCTCTCACCCCCTTTATTGAAAATTGTCCGAAAAATGTGTCCCAAAAAAGCGACATAATTTTACATATATTTAAATACTATTAGTTCACAACAGCTTTAATTCATTGTTACAATATTTCGTAAGCTGTAGAATATGCATCACATGTATTTTTCTATAAATAGGTCAACATAAGTTTAAGAGCCCCTAGACTATCCCATTTAAGATGTGATTATATAAAAAAAGAACTCCGCTGTTCGAGCCTCGTCAGGGGGAGACTTCCCGCTTGAACTCCCCTAATATTTTAGTTTCGTTATTGCCATATTAAAACGATATTAACTGACTATGTCATTTTATCTCTCATCTTTCGGGTATTTCGCCTGGTAACGCTATGTTGAAACTTTTATGATTGTAACCTATTTATAGAAAAAAACATGTGATGCATATTCTACAGCTTACGAAATATTGCAACAATAGATTAAAGCTGTTGTGAATTAATAGTATTTAAATATCTGTAAAAAATACATGTTATGCATATTCTACAGCTTAAGAAATATTGCAACAATAGATTAAAGCTGTTGAGAACTAATAGAATTTAAATATATGTAAAATTATGTCGCATTTTTATGTCGCTTTTTAGGCACACATTTTTCGGACAATTTTCAATAAAGGGGGTGAGAGATAAAATGGCATAGTCATTAATATATATGTATATATACCGAAAGACTAAACTAATTACAGAAAAATTATTCTATATAGTAAAGAAATGATGATAATCTGAATGAATAAATGTTGAAATTGTTTTTAAAATTTACTTTGTTAATTTGCCCTTTTAAAGGACAAAGAGTCAACTAATGGACATTGCTGATCTAAAAAATAAAAATAATTGAGTACTTCTCAGTATGTAGACGAAATTTTACGAAAAAGTCATTTTATTATCAATAATTCAAAAATAAAATTAGAGACCCAGACACTTGCAATTATCTAATGTAATAGTTAACTAAGTAATATCTTCTTAAAATAACAATTTCAAGTATAACCTATGTTTTAACGAAGAATTCGTATATTCTAATTTATTTGTGGCAGTGTATGTATATCTGTTTCATTGAGATCATGCTTGTACTTTGTAAAGTAACAGCATATAAAGGTTACTTGAACGGCCATACAGCAGTTTCAATCAAAATACTTTTGATCTTCGTTGGTGGCCTCGTTGGTGGCGATCATTCGCAGACTGGAAGCCTGGACGAGGGAACGGAAAAGAAAGTAAAGAGAAAACGCAAGCGACGAAAAGTTTCCAAACTCAGCAAGTAAAAAAAGAAGAAACCAGGGAAGACAAAAGAAAGAGGTGAAAGAATTCCTTGTCGCATCTTGATTTTATTGGAGGATTTTTCCATTACCCAGCACTTGAAGCGTACTGACTGTGAACGATGGTTCTTTCATTCTTTTTATTCATTCTGCTTGGAAGCTGTTATTGTAAAGTTCTTTCTTTCTTCCTTCTTCGCTCCCCCCTCTTCTTCTTCATTTTTTTCTCTCTTAATTTTATTTATTTATTTATTTTTACATTGTGTGTATTTACTTGTTTTCTTTATGCTAAGTAAAAAAAAAAAAAAAAAAAAAAAAAAAAAAACCTTTATGTTTCCTGTTTATACAGAAGTTCCCCAGAAAGGTGTTAACGGGCTTTAACTGTTTGTCTATTAGAGATAAGTAGACAGTGTAAAATGAAAAACATGTTCAAAATAAGGTCGGAAATAAGACTTCGCTTAGAAAAAATTCCTCTCGTTCATTTACGAAAAGTTTCACTTTTTAAATTTGTATACGTCCCCCGTACAAAAAATATTTCCAGTTAGTAAAATGAACCCCACACACTAATAAAGTGATGTACCAAATTTGTTTTTGTTTCCTGTTTATACAGAAGTTCCCCAGAAAGGTGTTAACGGGCTTTAACTGTTTGTCTATTAGAGATAAGTGGACAGTGTAAAATGAAAAACATGTTCAAAATAAGGTCGGAAATAAGACTTCGCTTAGAAAAAATTCCTCTCGTTCATTTACGAAAAGTTTCACTTTTTAAATTTGTATACGTCCCCCGTACAAAAATATTTCCAGTTAGTAAAATGAGCCCCACACACTAATAAAGTGATGTACCAAATTTGAGCCTTTTATCATGCAACGTGGTAGGACATCTTCAAAGAAAGATGATCCAGGACTATACAAGATTTTGAATATAATTGTTTATTGGTAGAGTGGAAAAATTATTTTCTTTCTTAATTTCTGTATGACCCCTGAAATACTATCATCCGACGTGATTTTTTCAGCAACAGACTTTAATTCTTTATCAATTAGAGATAAGTGAACAATGTAAATTCAAAAAATGTCCAAAATAAGGTCGGAAATAAGGATCCGTTAAGAAAAAATTCTTACGGTTCGTTTACGAAAAGTTGCACTTTTTAAATTTGTTTACGACCACCAGTACAAAATAATTTCCAATTAGTAAAATGTGCCCCCATATACTCATGAGGTGACATACAATATTTGAGAATTATACCTTTAAAAATGTTAGGGTTATGAAGATAAATATAATTCTGACTTAATCCACTTTTCCATGTCTCTCGAAAGGAAAAAATCAAGCCTAATGATCGCATTTCAGGGGTCGTACAGAAATTACGAAGGAGAATCATTTTTTTTTTTTTTTTCACTCTAACAATATAAATACATTCAAAATTGTGTATAGTACCCGATCATATTTCTTTAAAGATATATCTGCAACGTTGTATGCTGAGAAGTTCAAATTTAGTACATCACCTTAATAATGCATGGGGCACATTTTTGTAACTGGGAATGTTATTGTACGGGGATCGTATACAAATTTAAAGATTGTGACTTTTTGTAAATGAACGAGAGTAAATTTTTCTTAACTGAGTCTTATTTCCGACCTTATTTTGAACATTTTTTCTTCAATTTACACTGACAACTTATCCCTAATAAATAAATAATTAAAGGATATTACCACCTTTTTGAGACACCCTGCATATTTATATAAAAACGATTTTATTTATTTATTTGTGGTTGTTGTTCTTTTGTTGTTCTGTTTATTGTTCCTTTGTGTTCTCTTTCTTGTTCTTCTGCATGTTCCTATTTTGTGTTATTTCCCCGACTTTTTATTTGTTTATTTTTCCTATTTTTTATTTATTTTTCTATAGTTTTTTTTAAATATATTATCTTTCCCGTTTTTCTCTTGCCCTCCCTGGTTACTTCCTTATTTACTTTCTCCGTTTGGCAGTAGGTTCGTCGCTTTCGTTTTCTGTTAACTTTCTTTTCAGTTCCCTGTTCAAGGCTTCCAGTCTGTGAATGATTGCTACCGACGAAGATAAAAATATTTTGAACAAAACAGCTGTATGGCAGCTCAAGTAACCTTTATAGTGTTATTTTACAAAGTTTCTTATTATTCCACAGTGTTACATTTTAAAATTAGAACGAAAAATGTTTAGGAGCAAAGATCTATCGGAGAATTGGGAGGAATTAGCCATTTTAATATATAAATTTTTAAACTTTTATTATATCATTAAGAGCTTGAAAACTAAGCAACAATAAAAATACAGTGTCCTATATTCATTTTTCTTTTAAAGAAAATAATACATTTATAAATCTGTGCAAAAAGTTGTGATGGGGTATTTTTGTCTTCTTGCATCCAATACTAATCATTCAGAAATGTAAAGAACATAGAACTGTTGTTTACAAAACTCTTGGAATTTTCGGAAGGATCGCATATAGGTAGACAACTTTATGAAACTTTATCTTAGGTATACCGTTACCTTATGTACCTTTGATATGCACTATCTTAGGTATTTAATATGCTTCTATAAGCTGCAAACTAATGATATTTTAGTTTATACATAAATCGTTGAAATTTTATTGAAATAGTTTGCTTTTGAAACGAATCGATTTAATTGATTTATTCGAACTCAGTATTTTTATTGCTATTATTCACAATACTGAAGAAAATTTTACTTGGAATTTTCTGTTTTTACAGTGCAGTTCACCATAATATGTTCATTTCTGATCCTACTCTGCAAATTATATATTCAGTACACAGAATATTGAACCATTTGATGATAATTTCATTAATTTTTATCTGTACATTAATCTGAATTCTGGAAAGAGGTAAAATGGCTTAAAAAAGCATAATTTTTGTGTATTTTCATGTACATATTTTTTAAAAGTTACATTGCACTAATAATTGCTCTCTGTTTATTTTCAGGCTGTGGTAGGTGAGTAAATTTCATGATTTTAAAGACAGATATGATATGCTGCTTCTGGCAAGAACGTATACTATTTTGAATTCTTTAAATGTAAGATGAAAAATTGTGAGACTTTTCTGTTTTACAAATATTGCTTATTCCTCTATTTTTTATTTGATTTATGCATTAGGACTAACAAAATAAATCTTTTTATCGGTAACAACAAATGTAAGTGGAAATAAAAACATGTTCTTTAATTTAGGAGGAAACCAAGATTCTTTTTATAGCTAAAGTTTGTAAGTAGTTTAGCGAAAAAAAAAACGTGCAGCCAATTTATCAAGTGCATCTAGATGTCATGTTTTTATCCAATGAATTACTTTTGCCTTTTTTTTTTTTCATGGTAATAATTGATTACAGTGCAAAAATTTCAAAAAAACGTGTGACGGGTTTGTATCAGTCTTTTAATGAGGATGTACAGTTAAAGCTGTATATATAAATAAATGCACTGACTAAACTACAAATAAAATTATTAGGGACTTTCCTGCAGGGAAAGCAGTCGTATTCAGAAGATTTACAAAATTTAAAATACGTATTTATTTCTTCAAACATATAAGCAATTCAATTATTAATTAACTTACAGAATTCTCTTATAAAAATGTTTTTCTTACCGATGGCTCATAAATGCAATAAATCTGCAAGACTAAACTATCGATGCAATTCTGGGTAGGCCAAAAATACTGTAATACATATTTACGTGAGCTATCAGAAAATCAAAAACAACGCAAAGACATTTATCCTTGTGTTGTTTAAGTGAATTAAACTCTCAGAATTTTGCAAATTCTTTTATTTGCAAAATTCTGACAATTTTTACATTTATACAAGATAATTATACAAGATTTTTTAATCTGTAATTCTTTCTTTTTATATTCTACTCGATGACTGGTATTCTCGTGCTTGTTGCGCTGTCGTGCTTGCTGCTATGAATGAGAAAATAAGAGGGGATATGGGTAGAGCTACTTTAATCCTGGCTAAATCATTACCTCTAGTATTTGTTTCCGAATCTGCATCAATCCACGAGCCGGTTTATCTGTGCTTCTGTAGTACCGCGTGCAATAAACCAAAACTTTTAATATACTTTTAAAATGGGTGGTTGTGTTGTTCATACCATTCACGAAAAGGTTTCAGAATGTTTTTTTTTTCGATTGTCTCAAGAAATAAGACAAAAAATGGCTGAAACTGGCGACCGCATAGAAGAAACAAAGGCGGTAAGTAATTCTACTATTTTTAAAAAACAGCAGAACTACTACAACAACAGTTTGTTCAACAGTTACGGTAATGAGCCAGCTTTGTATCTAGTATCTTTAGGTAAGGGTATCAATTACTACTTCGCGAATCACAGCTCTCAGTAATTAATTCTTTTTGATAGATATGTCAACATTATTCGAACAGCATTACAACACGCAATATGTGTTTTTCTGTTATATCTTGAAACGCAAGCCGGGTTATTGCAACTCCTGATAATCGAGATCTTATTTTAGCTACTTCTTCAGATATTGATAATTCTTATGCTTTTTTCAGTGCATTAACTATTGCAGACACTTTCTGATGTGAGTGAGCTTTTACACATCCATAGAATATTAATACATCGCTAGTGATATATATGTCTGAACAGTATTCACACAGCCATACTAACAGATATGTGCAATTTTTTAATTATATTTCTTGGAACTTTTGCTGTAATGTAATAATAGTCTACCCAGGCTAATACAACTTCGGATAATCGAAAGTCTGCAGTAGTTGTGTTATATATTCAAATATTCGGTTGATTCCTAGTTTAACACCCATCTTGGCGTGATTTCAAAAATTGATATTTTGGCGCGTTTAACTGTCTTGTCTGTAGAATCTGCAATTCTTGCAGGGATTCTATGAGAAAACACTCACAAATTAGTGAGAAGCATAGGCATTTAGAAATTCGAAAGTACTAATTTAGATGATTAAATAAATATACGCAAAATTAAAGTATGATGAACACTAAAGTACATAAATTGACCAGAATAGAAACTAAATAAATCAGATTTTACTTACAGGATTCGACGCATTCAAATCACAAAAAAGTGTCTGATCTCAGAGGTTACCATATTTAAATATTTATTGACACATTGACGCAGATAGTTGTTAAACTAACATTCAACCCACAAATTCTTATACGTTTTTATTCCATTAAGTATTCACAGGTAACTTATTAATGTGAGTTAGCTTTATCACACACATGTAAATACAATTTTTTGCTCTTCTAATGCTAGAGAAAAAGATATACGGGACTGGATCCGGCGTGTACGTACACTGGGGATCGAAACAGTGTCCTGCATCTCCCATGATCCATCAGCTGTTCACTGGTTACACATCGGCCACTACAAACAGGGGAACAGGAGGTGGATCCGATTACTTGTGCTTGCCTGCCGATTCCGAAAAGGAAGAGACTCAACCTAAATTCGGATCTGATTCCTCTGCTCTTATGGCTGGAGCGAAATATAGTATCATGGACGACAACCCCTTTGACAAACCATCTGCGAGACAATACATAGGAATGGGAATTCCGTGTTCCATATGCCACTTAACAAACAGGTATGTTAATAAAACTACTAAGTATGCGGTTTATTTTTCAAAATATATTCAGTCATCAGTCATGAATACCTGATGAGTAGTTGTGTGAGTTGAAGGGGCTACATTTATCAAGTAATTCTTAACGAGTGTTCAGGGAACTTACATAAAGATAATTTTAAAATATTATGTAAATTGACACGTAAACTGGTATAATATAATATTTAGTATAGGATATGATCTGTGGCTATCAAAAGTCTAAAATTAACTGCACAAAGTATTTATCATTCAGGCTACTGAGTTGTGGTATGTCTCAATACTATTCTACAGAAATTCAGGGAAGATGATGAATCCACAGTATATTAAGACAGTTTTCTTCCCCGTCATTCTCTTAGAGAACATCTTTTTAAACTGATAAGGAATTCGCGCTTGTGACCTAGTTTTTGTGATCTATTCATACAATGGAAATTGGTACGCCAACGGGCCCGTTTACATGGACGAAAATGCGAGGTCAACTCGGAACTTTCGCTGTTTTCTACCACGCTTCCCCTATGTAGGGAAAAAATGCGGGGTAGAAAGATTCCTAGTCCAGTGAAAGATGAATGCAGGGATGAACTCGTTTTCCGATGATGCATTGCGTGTTGTTCCCTATACTCTGCTTTTACCCGGGATTTTCCGTTTTGCCATGTAAACGGGCCTAACTTCGGATGTACAGCATCGTTATTGTATATTAGAAAGAAGTTGACAACAATGGTTAGCTAGGACTCCATTTTAAAGGCCAACAATTGTTCAAGCCCAACAGTTTTTATGTGAGCTTGAG
>JAWZYV010020139.1:0-22162 GCA_038373885.1 Cheiracanthium punctorium | reverse complement strand
ATTTTCGTGGTAGTAACATTTCTGGGGGGTGCGGCGTTTCTTCCATAAATTACGGTATTAATCTTGTGTAGGTCTTAAGCATGTGTTTGAAAAGCAAACAAAAGCCGATTGTGTCTGTTCTGTATCCTTCCGCCATCCTGTTGTTGTATTCTTCCACGAGGTTAAATGTGCGTTGCCTATTTCTTTTAGTTTAGGTGAGTCTTGGTTTAATATACATAAATATATTTTGGATAAATATGAATTTATAGGAAATAGAGACGAATGAGGAAGGTAAAATAAATTTTTGTAAGAGTTGTTGAAGGACTTGTTTCGTAAGGTATGAATGCCTATTTATCCTACGGATGCACTATAATCCCGATAAAACAAAAGTCGGCTATCGCACAATCTCTGGTGGCTAAATAACGATCCAGGCAATTCAGATGGATAGGGCCAAATTTTACCACTATGCATATTTTTGATTGTGGAAATGTTTGAAAGTGAAATGGGAACTGTAAAAGAAATGTTAGTATTTAAAGTGTTAAAAGGTTTGAAGTTTTATTAATAAGTTTCAAAACAGTGTAAAGTTATATTTGTTCATGTGAGGAATTGACGTTAGTAAAATTTGCAAGAAAAAGTTGAAATGTGAGTATGTTTTGAAATATTTTGATTTCTGTAGAATTGCCTATTTTATGTCTTCTGGTTATAGAAAATGCTTAATGCATTGAGTATAGCAGTAAAAAATCTTTGTAGATTATCAGTGAGTAAATTAACTTGCTCAAAAAAAAATTCCCCGTAGGTAATTTAATTGTTGTATTGTTTGGAAATGTAAATTGAGGTCTTGCAGATGTAGCTTCGATATTTAAAATGTTAATTGGTTTAAAAAATTATGGTTGTAGTTCTAGAACTGTAATACGTTTCATTTATTATTGATGTAAGGATTTAACATCCATTAAATATTGTCATATGTAATGGTGAGTCTGTTTTTTATATTTTTAACTTTGTATTTTGTGGTAAAATGTTTGTTTTGAAGGCAATGAAAATGTTAAATGCGAAATAAATATCCCATAGGTATTTGACGACACAAAAAACATAATAGCTACTTGGCGACCCAAAAAAAAATCCCCAAATTTGGCTGGGGTGCACATAACGGAAAAATACCAAATGAAGTTTTAAGGCCTGCAATTCCATTTTGATTTTTTAAGTTTAGGATTTTTTTTTTTTTTTTTTTTAAGAATTCTTTGCTTGATAGGTTATATTGAATGGATATGGATATACATATTTATATATTAACTATTGATATATACAGGTACAGGACAAAATAATAAGAAACCCATTTAAATCAGAGTCGTCTTTCGACTGTCTAATATGTCAAGAAAAAGAACTGAAAGGCCTCGCTCCTGTTCGCGTGTTTTCCATAATCATGTTTATGCTTTGCACATGGTATCTCAGTGTTGTGTCACGGGTTTTTGGTTCAGCTTTGGTTTATTCACCTTCAGGAGCTGAACATCTAAACTGTGAGACGCTGATATACTAGAGGTAATAACTTCACAGGTAAAATATACATTTCTTTATTTAAAGCCGATTCGTATAGGGTTACATAATTAAATCCAAAATAACATTCCCATCAATCGTAAACTAAACCAATTTAATAAAAATAACATTATTATTTGATTAAGGGAAGATGAACCAATTTAATTAAAATATCATTAGAAGCAATACCTAGGGAAGATGGAAATTCATAACTATTTTACAATGCTTACCCATGCCTCCAGGGGTCTCTTTGTTGTCGGAGTAAAGCCTTTCTGCGGTTGGAAGATAATCTTATTTCTCTCTTAATCGCTTGAGCTTTATATATGTTTTTGTTTTGGACCTTCGGACAAGCATGTGAAAATCACGCCGATATCCCGTTACTTCTCACGCTGATTATCTTATTTGTAGTTTAAAAGTTAACTTGATTAATTTGGGGTCAAGGGTTCACTAACTAACGAGTGCTCGAGTTTATCATGAGCAAATGACATTTTCCAGAATTTCTCATGATTCATGTAGTCATGCGCTTTTAGCAGCGTGACAGTCCACTAAAAGCCAGGAAAAAAAAATTGTAAAAAAAAAAGGATATATACGTACATGAGGGTGCAGAAAGAGGCACGGGAATGAATAAGCATTTGATTTTCCATCGTTTAAAAAAACTAACTTCCATCTTCCTATTAA
This sequence comes from Cheiracanthium punctorium, assembly GCA_038373885.1. Taxonomy (NCBI): domain Eukaryota; kingdom Metazoa; phylum Arthropoda; class Arachnida; order Araneae; family Cheiracanthiidae; genus Cheiracanthium; species Cheiracanthium punctorium. The sequence goes on along the minus strand of JAWZYV010020139.1, from coordinate 19,975 downwards.
AGCTTAACAATTCTTCAATACACAAACAAATAAAACATAAAAAAAAATATCATCAAAATAGTAGCACAAAGGTTATGCAAATGCTATAGAATTATAAAAAGAAAATAAAATAAAAATGTCTAAAAAAAAAATACAAAACGTTGTTGCAATAATATGTAGACACTGTTGTCAGCGTTTGCAGCAAGTTACACAAGCAGAAAAAAATTGTCAAGCTGAGACAAATTATTAGAAGGGTTGCACCTATTATTTTTAAAAGAAAAAATATATTTGTAAAAGTCGGCATTGATAATAATTCAAAGAAACTCGAGCCAGAGGAATCGTGTTCCATAAATGATTTAGTGTACGAAGTATTCAGTTCTACCAGGTGGAGACTGGGTTCGCTTAAACAAAATGAGACAAGCTGACAATTTTTCATAGTCCTCGAAACAAGACAAATTTTTTCATCGTAGCACTTTTGATTTGCCAAAAATTGAATCACAAATCGCTTTGGCTCGGTTTCTAGAGAGATTGTTTGCGTGTATAGTCTTAGGACTTGGAGTTCTATGGATACAGTTCCTGCATGGCAACTGGAAAATGCTTCGATTATCATCTCACTCAAAATTTGACAGGAGTAACAGCCTTTCGTCTTGATTTCTCTATCATTAATTTTTGGACAAATGTCCTGTGTTTCAATATGGATTTTAAAGTTTTTGAAGTGCATCTGAAGACGAACAGGAGCCGTTGACAACAATTGCGATCGGAGGGTTCCTTTGTCAACACTTAACAGATGCAGATCTCTAGAGGAGGGTAAGGCACGGTCCTTTGATTGAACCATACTCATGATGGGATCAGGAACTTCTGCGCAGCGAAGGGTCGTCTCAAAGAAATCACAACGAACCATGTCTCTGTGAAAAAGAAAATTTTTCGTATAGCTTTCGTTAGCTTGGATTTGCCCGACGAGACCAGCAGTGGGCCTATTGGGAGGGCTTGTTGGAACTAAATAAGCCTCTGTTGGGTGACCAACTCGAAGGACAAGCGAATCAGTAAAATGCAAAGGAGCTTGATTGTAGGATCCCAGGAGGTCGAATTGAATCCCATCCGATGTTTGCGCAGATGAGTGGAAAGTGAGAATTTCTCTAGTGTTATTCTGTACTCGCTCAAGAGATATAGTATAGGTGCACTGATGACCAGTAATGCTGCGAACTTCGTAAGAATGCAGTAACTCAGGTACAAAGTAGACGCGATAAAAGAGGCATCCCATACGGGAAATGATTGTACATCCACTGCCAACACTCGACGGCTTGCAACCGGTAAATCCAGGATAATTCATGCTCTCGTCTGTAAGAGCTTCGAATTTTTGATTTTCGACGCAGTGTTCACCCCAAGCACAGTAGTAGTTTTGAGGGCATGCCAGTTGCGTTACAGTACGCTTCTGTACTGGGAAAGTAAAGTATAACCTTCTCGATGAAAATGTACATTGGGCAGAAACTAATTTTAATTTAATATTAAAAATGTTATTTTGTTTCAAATCCTGAAACCAAATACATGCTTCGTAATCGAGGCTTTTAAGTGTGATTTCCGCTGTTGTAAAAAGTTCGCAGTGTTGTTGACCTTCTTGAGTGTGACAGTTCTTTATATCAGATGACAATATAGCGTGAGTAGTACAAGTTGAGGAAGCCAAAGATATCAGGGTGCACACCAAGGCCATTGTCAAGGCAGGTTGTACACGAAAATTTGGATTATGTTCTTCAAGATAGGCGTGTAAATTCGCCAAACGTATGCGCATGCCAGTACCAAAAACAGCTCCACATAGCATGAAAAGTCGTATAATAGATTTTAATATTTTGAACAGTAAAAGAAAAATTGAAAAAAATAATTTGAAAGTAGATACTAGTCCAGTGACCGCAACTCTGAGAAAACATAGCAAAACAAGTGTCAAAATAGTGATTACTGCATAAAAAATATACATGACGTAAGGAGGCCAACATGTAAGTTGTGCAAAAAATTCTCTACATAATACACAGTGTGTGGCGCGGCACATGGATTTTCCATCAAGTAAAACTTCTCCGCGCACAGCTTTGCCAGATGACGAAACAAAAATTAAAGTTAGCGTGTCTTTATAGACTGTAAACTCGACAGGTAAAACTACACTCAAGTCCTGTGAGACCTGGAAAATTATTTCATTTCCAGAAATTCGAACGATAAGTGTTCCAGGTTCAGAAACTGAAATAACAGGATCATTAAATTGTAATGTGAGGTTATGCTGAGAAAATGTGGCAGCTTCATTTTCTAAAAGTTGACGCCTGAATTTCTTCTTTGTCGTTGGAATACGGTATAAGCAAATGTCTATGGACAGAAACGTAGGATTAACAATTACCTCATCGTCTGAAAGGTATGACAGTTCATATGACGTTGTCGTAATATCACAGAAACACGTTGCATGGGGGTCGCAAGGAAAATGCTCACAAAATGCAGGCGTCCCAGTGCAATTGTCGGCACAGTCGCAGGGGATGGGGAGCTCGTCGCCCCTGGTTTCTGATGAAAGGTGACATGCGAATGTCTCCATGTGTCCCTGGTGCTCTGTAGGACGGTCGAAGAAAGATGTGGCAGGAATTAATTTGTCGTCCTTGATGATGAATGTGGATATTCCCACCACACATCCCTGGCAGTTCACGTCTGCACATGAACCTGGTGGTAATTCGGGGAGATCAGCCAATTTGGTAGAGTATGTGCATTCATATTCTATGGTCCTGCTGCACAACTTCAGTTGGTGCGCCACCACGAGCGCTGGTAGCCAGAACAAGAGCAGAAGTTCACCACCTGGAATGCAAGGTTCGCAAAAAAAAAATAGCCAGAATTCCATCTTCCAGTAAAAAAAAAAGTAAAATAAATAAATTTTGAAACAAAAGAAATGAGGTGGACGTGATTATATCTCTATTCTATCTAATAAAAAGAACTAAAGGGGAAAAAAAGTAAAGAATGGTCACTCTAATAGACCTTTTGTATGATTTTTTTTTTTTCTTCAAACAGGAATCACATGTATGTTTCCTGTTTTGCATGTCTGTTGTACAGGTTCATTCATCGGGGCACAGTTGGGAAAAAGAAAAAGGGGGGGGGATGCGAGATGAGAGGTACGTACACTTCTTCCGTTTATCATGCCTTATTCGAAAGATACTCTTATATATGTACGTGGATGCATGTGTGTATGTGTTTGCGTTTTCGGAAGGAAAATCGGAACTCAAAGTACTTGAGTAAAACTAGATTATCTCCCCTATCACGCCCGCATGAAAAAAAAAGGGAAATTATCAGTTCCACACAAGCACAAACTCTGTGCAATGAAGCGCTAGCAACCTCCTTACAACGAGAATACAGTGTAGAGTCCTTTTTACCTAATATCGTCTGGGGGAGAGAAAGGAAAAAAAAATGGTAGGGGGGGGGGGGTTACGTTCTTGAATAGAAATACCGTGTTTTGAATATCTTATTGTCTCTCAATAAATTTACTCGTTCACTACTCGTGTCTTGCGCTAATTTACTTGCTAGTACGTCCGAAAATTTATCAATCAAATTTTTATCTGACTGCGGAGTGTTACTTTGCAGAGCCCAGCCGAGAACCTTATCTGAAAAAGTAGTAGGTGTCGTTTCCGCCGGTTTAGTTGCGTTAGCCAATGACCTCAGATTGTAACTATGCGAAGGAGCACTAATCGCGGATTGTGCATTGTTGGCAAATGGGGGTGTCGTATTCTGAGAGGACTTATCGTCTGAACCTTGGCCTTCCCCCGATATAGTCAAATTAGGGGTCTCTGGTGTTATATCAGAGTGATCTGGATATAACGGTATCTGAGGCACATAATCGTTATCATCGTCGTCAGTTTCGTCATATAAGTTATACCGTGAAGTGGAAGGGATGTCACGAATGGGGGCCGGAAACTGCCTTTGACTGAACTCATCATTCGGGAGTTTTAAATCGGGGCGCCTTTCACTATAGTGAAACATCCTATCGACATGCATGCGTCTTGGTTTTGCACGAGGTTTATCAATTTCCTGGATTGTGTAATTAAGGTCTGAATGTTTTTCCAAGACTCGAAAAGGACCAGAAAATTTCTTAGCGAAAGCTCGTCCTGTTTCTGTCGTTGTCGCGGGGGTGTACAAATAAATCTTTTCACCTAATTGAAAAGTTTTGTTTTTCGCAATCTTTTCTCGCAACCTAGTTTGTTTCTGCTGAACCATTTCTAAGTTTTTATAAACGTTTTGGTGCACATATCTCATTTTTGCCAAATTTTCTTCAATATAATCGTCACACGGAAAATAATGGAAGTTAGTCTTTGACTCAAACAGGTGAAAGGGTAACTGGATATCACGATTAAACATCAAAAAGGAAGGTTTTTCATGTGTGCTGTCATGGTAGGAATTATTATAAATAAAATTATAGTATCCTAAATACGTATCCCAGTCCGTGATATCATCACTTAGGCTTGTCAGACTATTTTTTATGCTGGAATTCAATCTTTCGGCTGCGGTATTAGTTTGCGGGTGAAAAGCCGTAGTCTTTAGTTTGCGCACCTGTAATTTGCGTGATAGTTCCGTCAATAGTATGCTTTGAAAATTTGTTCCAAGGTCAGTTAAAATAGACTGGGGGACTCCGAAAGTAAAAATAACTTCCAGAAGCTTAGATGCTATAGTTGGAGCTGTGATATCCTTAAGAGCAAAAAGCCAACAATACTTAGTAAAATGGCAAATTATTGACAATATAAACTTATTCCCTTGCTGACTCATTTTTAGAGGCCCAAGTATGTCTAGAGAATATATTTGACCTGGAGCCGAAGGAATTTCGGGGTTTTGTATCGAGGATTTTGTAAGGGGAAATCCTTTGCGTTCGATACACCGCGTACAAGAATTTGAAAAATTCTTTATATCCCGATACATATTTTTCCAAAAGTACTTCTCCTTAATAGACCTGTAGTTCTTATAAAATGCAAAATGAACTGTTTCTGAACCCTCCAAAATATGCGGGATTAAAGCTTTCGGGACCACAATTTGTTCAAAGTACTCATTTCTGGCTGAGTGCTTGTTTCGATTTCCCACATGTTTAAGCACATCGTCCTGCAAAAAATAATTATCCGTCTGCGTTTTACAAGAAAAAGCTTTATCCTCCAGATAATCAATTATAGTTTTTAAAAAGGGATCCTTTCTTTGTTCTCGTTTGATAGTTTCCAGATCAGGTATATCGGTTTTAACAACATTAACAGTCCCAATGATGTCCCTTGATAATAAGTCACTTAGGAGATTTTTGGATCCTTGAATATGCTGGAAAGTGAAGTCATATTCGGCCAACTCACTTAACCATCGTGATAATCTATTTGCAGGGGATTCTAATTTCAGTAAATATTCTAGTGATTTACAGTCTGAAATAATTTCGAATTTTCGCCCATATAAGTACACTTTGTAGTGTCGTACTGCTAGCAAAATAGCATATGCTTCAAGGTGCATGCTAGGCCATTTTGTCTCATGAGGTTTTAATTTATAGGAAAAGTAACTAATCGGTCGTAGCGTGCCATTTTCATCCTTTTGTAAAAGGGAAGCGCCAATAGCAGCTTGGCTCGCATCACAATTTAAATAAAATTTCTTGTCAAAATTAGGATGCTTAAGCATAACATCAGACAGTAATTTAGATTTAATTATTTCAAATGAGGCTTGCGCCTGAGAGTTCCATTTAAATCGGGTTTTAGATTTCGTCAAATCCGTCAAAGGGATGACTACTGTTGAAAAGTTCTCAATAAAATCTCGATAATAATTAGCTAATCCCAAAAATCGACGTAGTTTACGTAACGTTGTTGGTACCGGGAAAGCCTCTATTTTTGATACATTTTCTGGAAGTGGTCGCAGGTTATCCTTATCTACAACGTGACCCAGATATTTTATACTCGATTGGAGAAAATGACATTTTCGGGGGTTTAGCGTAAGACCAAAGCTTCGAAATCTGTCAAAGACTAGTTTTAACTTGCGCAGGGAATCATCAACAGTCTGAGCCGGTATGATAATATCATCGATGTAAGCCGATATGTTTTCAGATTGCAGGCCGTTCAGTACTGTATCAGCTGTCTGTTGAAATATTTGAGGGCTATTTTTCAACCCAAAACTTAAAAATTTGTATTGAAACGAACCATAAGGGCTGGAGAAAGCGGTCAAATGTTTGTCCTCGTCACGCAATCGTATCTGATGAAAGGAAGCATTTGCGTCTAGAGTCGTATAATAATTTGCTCCGCGAAGAGAATTTAATATGTCTGATATAAGGGGCAAGCGGTACGTTGAAGAAATTGTTATTTGGTTTAGTTTCCGATAATCTATGACTAACCGATATTGACCTTCTTCTTTCTTTTTGACTAAAATTAACGGAAAGGAATATGGGCTGTTCGATCGCTCGATAATTTCAGCCTCTTCTAATTCTTGCAATTGTTGTCGCAAATTGTCACGTAAGGCGACGGGCACCGGGTAACTCCGACTCTGGATAGGTGTGGTATCCGTTAACTTTATAGGAGGGGCCTGAAGCTTACATTTACCAATTGTTTTTAAAGATGTGCTAAATATATCGGCGTATTCCATAATTAGATTAGTTAATTTATTCTTTGCATTTAAAGGAACTTGCGATAAGTCAAAATCACTTAATTTAAGCTCTTTTCTACGTAATTCACGAATAGATTTATCCTCATCAATATCTATATCAGCAGTTATTTGTGCAATTTTCATATTTTTGTTAAAATGTAGAGGAGTGTGTGACAGGTTATTAATTAATAACGGAACTGTACCATCCTCGTTAACCGTAGATATCGAGTGATGAATTTCAATAGTATGTTTGTTGGGGAGGGGGTTTATCAACACATTACTGCCTGCCGGTATTTTTTGACTTAGTTTAATAGTAGCAATAGCGGTAGATTGAGGTGACAATTTAAGTTTCTGTGCGAGTTTTCCAAATATTTGCGTTAACAGTACATTAATTTGAGGAGCCCGAAACTGGTGTATTCGCGTCGAATTTTCCTGAAAAGTTACAGTACTATTCTGGTAATTTATATGTCCTCGAAAAGTAGAAAGAAAATCATTTCCTAATATAATATCATAATCAGTACTTATGTTAGCGTGAGTAACTAAAAATTCATGTCGAAAAACTTTATTTGCGACCGTAATAGGTAAAGCGACTGAGGATTTTACTTTTATTTCTGCTCCCGTTAATGTTGTAATTTTAACATTCGGGATTGCATTAGTATTTGTGATGAGAGACGAGGGTACATTTTTGAATGCTGTAAAACTACATAAAGAGCGGCTAGCACCTGAATCAATTAGTGCCGAGTAGGTTCGGCTGCCTATGCGAAGTGAGATTATCGGTAAAAAGCAATTTTCACTTCCCTTAAAAGAAGCTTGCGCAGTGTCGAAATGCCTACCGGTTCGTGAACCCTCAAAATGTTTATTTTGTCTCTGGGGACGAAGGGTGTCTTTTATCGGCCCCGCCTTGAGTTTAAATGACGTGCTCGTGAGAAATTTCTTCCGCGTGTGTAATTTGGAAGAGTGTTCTGGACGTGACTGCCGTTTTGCGTATAAGATGTGTCGCGCATATTACTTCTATTTCGAGGTGCCATATGATAAGTAGTCTGATAATTCCTAGGGGTCCTACGATTGTAATGATAAGTAGAGCGTCCCCTTATACCCGGACAAATGTGATTTTGAAAGTAAGAACCACATAAAGTACAGGGTGCTTGTTCTCGAGGAAAAAAGTTTCGATTTTGATAAGGGATTCTGTCGGTTATTTGATCAAAATTTTGGTTATCATAAGGCAGTTGTTCTGCTGCGTGATAACGAGATGAAAAATTAGGGTTATAATGCTGGTGTGACGCTTGTTGTGTTAATGCTCCTATCACTTGTTTATTTAATTCCGTCTGACTGGCTAAAATTGCTGACAATTGTGTACCGATTGTAGTAGAAGTTTCTGCTGCACAGGTGTTTACGGTTTCGTTGTCAGTAAATTGATGTGAATTTAATTCATCCAATGTAACTTGATTTACCGCCTCTTCGAAGGTATTAGGATTGCGAGTGAGAGCGAGTTTTCTCAACGAGGGGTTTAATCCTTCCAAAAATTTTGCGAGTTTTGTTTGATTTACTATGGGAGCCACTTCGGGTTTGGATGCGTTTTCTATACCGAAATAATTGATTGTGAGGTTGGATACTCGTGTTGAAAAGCTCCGGACCGATTCACCCGGATTCTGTTTGCAATTTGAAAATAATTGTTGCCGGTGACTAAGGGTTGTTTTCTGTGCATAGAAGTCAATAAATTTGTCTTTTATTTTTTTGAACTCAGTTTCGTTTAAGAGTTCAGGATCATTTATGAAAAACTGTAATGCGGGACCTTTGAGTTTGCTTTTTAAGACTGCAATAAGTTCTGCATGGTTCCACTGAGCTATTTTACCCGTTTCTTCCAAGTTATTAAAAAAATACTCTACGTTTGAAAATATTTCACCATCAAAAATACTAACTAAACTTTGGTATCCAGCAATTTTATTTGGATTGGGAGCTGCTGTTTCAGTCATTTTTCAATCTCAGGGGAGGGAAGGGATCACCGTTCAATATGATATGCGATATATAACTAATACGTACACATATGAATGAACATGTAATGCAACAGATAAATTCTCCTTGCTTATAACTTAAAAAAACATAATACTTTTACATATAAATGCAATGGAATAAACATGAAAACAGGGAACTTTTTTTTCTCATAAATGCAATATGATAAATCATGGGTCTTTTCCATCAAGGAAATGCAATGTGAGTCATATCGTAAAAACATAAATAGTACTAATAATTATTATATTCATTTCCTAATGTATAAAAATTATAACCAAATTATTTGAACATGGTTAGGTGCTCAGGTTATTAAAAAAAAAGTTTATATTTTTGCACTAGACCTATTCTTAAGAAGTTAAACCTCAGCAAAATAAAATAAGCGTTCCTTTTACGGCACCACATGTCACGGGTTTTTGGTTCAGCTTTGGTTTATTCACCTTCAGGAGCTGAACATCTAAACTGTGAGACGCTGATATACTAGAGGTAATAACTTCACAGGTAAAATATACATTTCTTTATTTAAAGCCGATTCGTATAGGGTTACATAATTAAATCCAAAATAACATTCCCATCAATCGTAAACTAAACCAATTTAATAAAAATAACATTATTATTTGATTAAGGGAAGATGAACCAATTTAATTAAAATATCATTAGAAGCAATACCTAGGGAAGATGGAAATTCATAACTATTTTACAATGCTTACCCATGCCTCCAGGGGTCTCTTTGTAGTCGAAGTAGAGCCTTTCTGCGGTTGGAAGATAATCTTGTTTCTCTCTTAATCGCTTGAGCTTTATATATGTTTTTGTTTTGGACCTTCGGACAAGCATGTGAAAATCACGCCGATATCCCGTTACTTCTCACGCTGATTATCTTATTTGTAGTTTAAAAGTTAACTTGATTAATTTGGGGTCAAGGGTTCACTAACTAACGAGTGCTCGAGTTTATCATGAGCAAATGACATTTTCCAGAATTTCTCATGATTCATGTAGTCATGCGCTTTTAGCAGCGTGACAGTTGGTATGTCCAGCTAAATTATCGAGTGTGTTATTTAGCCGTTAAAGCATGGCGTCCCTTTTGTGTCATCACTAAATCTCGGTTCATCATAATTCATGGTGCATTCGTAAGCTAATTAAGCATTCATGTTTTCTTTTCCCGACAATGTTGGTAATATGTAAATTTATGTAACTAGGAAAGGTGAAAATGCGATTTGTTCATTCTTCATTTCTTGCTGTTCGTATGGAGTGATGTCTCCCATGTTAATGTTTCTAAACTCTCGAAATGTGAACAAATTGTTTTTAATAAATTTAACTGAAACTTAAATAGCCAAAGTGTTCCTCTAGTTATGTTGTTTTCCACTTCTTTTATCAACTCTGCCAAGCCAAGGAATACAGTTTAAGTCATTTAAAGTTGCATTCTTTTCAAGTCCTTCCTTGGCACAATAAACGGTGGCCAGGTTTCAGAGCAGAGTGCCACCTAGTGGCGGAGAAAGAGAAGGTATCAGTCAAGCACTTAGCAGTGTGAGAGCTGAATGAGAAAATTCTGTTCTAGGGATGCACCGAATATTCTATTGGTATTCGGTATACTGGTTATTTGGCAGACGAACTGAATATTCGGTTCGGCCAAATACTTTAATATTCGGCAACCGAATAGTAAACAAATTTTAATATTCAACAATTGGTAAACAAATATTTTTTTTTATACCATGAATGAAAGTTATAGTATAATACCATAGTACAAAATTAATTCCAATCGTTACTTACTAATATCACATTCAAAGTAATTTTAAAGTAAGAGAAAACACTCAGATGTTGAATTTAAGTATTGTTGCTTTGCAATTTTCTTAAATTTTATGACACATTACATTAACCTTACTACTTCTAACTCATTTAAATATGAAACAGTAAAGTATAAAAAAAGAACCTCATTATTAAATGTTCGTGAATGTTTAAAGTCAATTAACTGGTAATTTTTTAATGAAATATGCAGGTTTAAAAGAATTTCACAAATATTTACAAAGGTTATTAATAATGTATAAAAGAAACACTTGGATATTAAAATTTTCAGTACTTTAATTGCTGAAGTTTAACACCATATGACATATTAAATGCTGCTTGAAAAGAAACTAATTAAATTAATCGATGTACAAAGTTTAATAACAGTTTAATAAAGTCTAACCAAGTATTTGGTATTCGGTTAGAAATTCAACCGAATATTTGGTATTCGTTACTCGGCAAAATATGGTATTCGGTGCATGCATCCCTATTCTGTTCCTAGCAAATTGCTGATATGTCCGGCCTCTCTGACGTGAAAAGAGGCATGATAGTTGGAGCTCGCCTCGATGGAGTGTCTGTGTCCAGAATAACCAATCTTGTGGGTGTTTCAAAGACTACTGTGTCAAGGGTTATGGAAGCTACACAAACTTGGGTACAGTTTCTTTCTGAAGCACAACAGTGAGTGAAAATCGAAGTTGAAAGACTGTGATAAATGGGTTTTAAAGAGAATAGTCTTCTGAAAATGCAAGACTACACTGCAGATAACGGCCAAAAAGAATATTCACCCGTATCCATGAAAACTATTCAACAAAAGTTGTATGCTGCGAACATTCAAGGCAGAGTAGCTACTCCAAATACCGTTAGTATCGGAGCAGAGCCACATAAACTAGACATACTGCAATGGGAACATGTCATCTGGTCTGATGAATCATCCTTTATATTATTCCAGACCACCGGATGTGTGTTCATGTGACAAACACTGACAGAAGCATTTCATATTGACTGCCTGGTTCCAACCAGTGATGGTATAAAGCTGAGAGTGGTCTCATTCTAAAGCTGTTGAATGGGGCTTTAATAGGATATGCCACAAGATAGGGGTTACAATTTTAAAAATTGAAAATTTTAAATTTAAATTTTAAAATTTAAATTTCTCAAAAAGTGACAATTTTAAAATTTTCAAAAATAGTTTGTGATGTCTAAATACACATAGCAAAATTCTATTATGGGATCTCAATGGGATCAGGAGATAACAGGGTTTCGGAAATGTACGTTTTGCGAATACGATATAGTAAAATTGTTTTCTTTTTTAATTACTAATTTTGTTATGCAGTGTATAGGACATTATAAAATAAATCAATATGCAATGATTACCTTACAACAGCAAAGGTTCCCAAACTGTGTGCCACGGCACCCTGGGATGCTGCGAGCGTATACCAGTGATGTCGTGGAGATAATCAAGCTAAGTAAGCTTGTGGAGGAATGTAATGAAAAAATTTCCTCCCAACCGGTATCCACAGAAAAGGTGCCAGGACGATGACCAAGTGGGTGAAAAGAAAAATAATTATCAAGTTTTAGAGAGTTTTCAGTGTTCAGTCGCCTCTCCGTTATACAAGGAGTCCGGGGGGGGTGGGGGGGGGGGGGGGGGGGGGGCAAAATTATATCCTTTCCCAGGAGAGTACTTTCGTGATAGTTTGTCCTATAAACACAAAAGAAATAATAAAAGATACATCCAAACTGTTTCATTCTAGCCTTCATATTCAGACTGGTGCCAACTTGTTAAAAATATTGGGGGGGGGGGGGGGGGCTTGAATGATTCGATTGGGAGGGCGTAGGGTTTAAAAAATATTTCCCAGTAGTTTCCAAGGGATTAGGAATTTTGTAATTACATTTAAAAATAAGCATTTTCCATTATAGTCCTTACATTAAAAAATTCCTTTTTGTTACATTTTAGAAAATCTGTATTGACGCGCGTTCAAGTATCCTAATTTCAAATTAAATAAGTTTAAATGGAACGCGTCAAAAATTTATATAATTTAATAGACATAAAAGAAGCCATGCATTTTTCATACTTTTTTTTTTAGATTACGGTCGATTACTCACTCGAGGGATCTAGTCCGAAAGGAGTGCTCTCCATGGGGTCTTTCTAAGTTGTCCTGACTTCTATGTACGCAAAGTTTTAGAGAAAACCACGGGATACACCAAACGTCTAGGCCGGCGGATGCGACCTGGATTTAAACAGGCACCCTTCATCTCCGCTAAACACTCAGCCACTGGTAGGGAAATCAACCTTTTTAACTAACTTAAAAAAAAGAAAGAGGCTCTATGTTGAAGTGAACAAATGTATGGATTTCTTCAAACAATAGAAGACAAAGCAAACATAATTAAAGGTACTGATTTATTACACTTTAGCTTTACACATTAGATTGGATTTTCAATAACGGTAAGTGCTTATGAAACCTTTCTCCATTCAAAAAATAATGTAAAAGTAATAGCCACTGCTTGCTTCATTCAATGCACTTCCTCTTTTTTTTTTTAACAAATGTGTATTTCTATTAGACCTGTAGCTCCTGATCCCATTGAGATCCCATAATAGAATTTTGCTATGTGTATTTAGACATCACAAACTATTTTTGATAATTTTTTGAAAATTTTAAAATTGTCACTTTTTGAGAAATTTAAATTTTAAAATTTAAATTTTTTTAAATTGTAGCCCCTATCTTGTGGCATATCCTATTAAAGCCCCATTCAACAGCTTTAGAATGAGACCCCTCTCAGCTTTATACCATCACTGGTTGCCAGCCTATAGGCATCTAAAGGTGCCAAAATATGAATTTTTTTCATAAAAATTTAAATCTTTAAAAATTAATAACTTCAAAAATAATTGTGCTACATAAGTGAAATTGGGTATTTTTTCGTAAGTCTGTGATATATTGCTGCATACCAAAAATCATGAAAATCTACGACATCCATTCTCAAAATCTTCCAAAATTGTGTTGATTTGACATGGAAAGACCCATTTGCACACCCAAAAGGATCAAACAATCTTCACAAATCAGCCAAATTCTTGACTTGGCATGTCTGGAATATTCAATATTCCAGTAAAATGCCTTTTGTGTCAATGTCATTACAAACAGAATATCCAACGAACAAGACCACCCCATTGGGCAATGAAAGAATTTATCCATGCTCAGTTTTTTAGTTCGATACTCGGTCATCCGATACACGGGATTTATACGTAACTTAAAAAAATAATATCCATAAACATTTTTCATGAATTAAACACTAAGTATTAGAACTGAAATTAAAACAGGAAGACAATCACTGAAAGGCTATTGTAATGTAATATTAATCGACACTGATCAAATGCTTTTTCAACCCTTTGAGGCGCAACCCTTTCCCAATGCTGAAAAAAGGGCAGCCGTTGCCATCGCTCGACTGAACGACCCGCAAGAGGACGGACGATCGCAACGTTCATCGCGTGCCACCGATCGAGAGACCCTTTTTTTGATGCAGCTTCGCACAGCCAGCTGCATCAAAAAAAGGGTCTCAATCGGTGAACATTGCGATCGTCCGCCCTCTTGCGGGTCATTAAGTCGAGAGATGGCAACGGCAGCCCTTTTTTCAGCATGGGACAATCCATCCAGCTGTTCTCGCATTCTTCCATTTTTCAGCAGATATCAGTGCTGTTAAAAATAGTCGTGACCCTTTTTTGACAGGAAAGGATGTGCTCAAAAGTAAAGGATTCTCGTGGAGCTCTATCACCCGCCACTATTTTTATAGAAATCCAATCTATTCTTCGTGGCTGGCAACAGTCAAACTGTCAGAGTTGGGTGTTCCCAGAGTGGGTAAACTGCGCGTTAAAGGGTTAATAATTTCTGAAAAATTCTGAGAGAGTAACTCGCGTAAACTTCTTATCAAAGTTTCCACAGCAATAAGCTGTGGAAATGAATCGTATTTTAATTAATTGCAAGAATGTAGAAGTGAGTAAAAATGGAAAATGTTCCTATGAAGTTCTTTGGCGAGACTGAAAACCCTCTACCCAAGGTCGCGGGGAAAAGGCCCTGTGTGGGTCACTTCTTGTGTGTTTTTGTTATTTTCTCTCTCTGCTCCTGGACATCGAAGGATGAGAAGAGGTCATCAGAGCATCAGCGATGCCCCGCTGGAGTGAGGTTACCTGCCGGTGGTATTTTTGACTGGCAACCATAAAAAAACGTGTACATCGTCCTTTGGGGAATTTGAAATTCTTTCATGTTAGGGATGGAAGGGAATGAAATGTATTATTTCATTGTATGAAAAGAAAGTGTGTGTGTGTGTTTGTTAGAAATAGGGTGTGAATATAAAGCTAAATAAAAGAAAGCATGTTGGTTTTACGTTATCAGCCGTGGTCGGTGTGTGTGTTTGTTAGAAATGCAGTGTCAATATAAAAGTAAATAAAAGAAAGCATGCTGGTGTTACGTTATAAGCTGGTGGGTGTTAGGGACATTTCTGTGCGGTTAATTAAAAAAATAAAGGTAAGTGTTTTTTTTTTTTTTTAAAGAATCTTTGCAATGATTAAGGTTTTTAATGTGAATTTTAAATTGATATTCGATGTGTTTTATGTTATCGTAAGTGCTATTTATGTGCTATTCTAATCGTACAGACTTTATATGAGGTGTACAACTAGGTTGTTGAATCCACTGATGTTTTTTTGAGTAGAAAACGGACCAGTGTTCGCCCAGTTTACATTAGCTGTACAATTAGGAAGCTTAATCCACTGTAGTTTTTTTAGTTAAAAAACAGTCGACTGTTTGCTCATTTTAAATTGCCTGTTACTGAATTTGCTGACGTTTTTTAGCTTAAATATGGATAGTGTATTTTGTTTTAATGTTTTTGTTAGTGGAATATAGGTGCAATTTTAATGTGTTAAAATACTTTGCTGATCGTGCAAGATAATTGGCAACAGTCACTGGGGCTTGGCAACCGACAAGCCCCAGCGTCTGTCCCCGTGTTTACATGGGGTGCGCACCGGCTTGTATGATTTTACCGAAAGTTACAGTATAGTAGTACCATAGTACAAAATTAATTCAAATTGTTACTTACTAATATCACATTCAAAGTAATTTTAAAGTAAGAGAAAACACTCGGATGTTAAATTTAAATATTGTTGCTTTGCAATTTTTGTAAATTTTATGACACATTACATTAACCTCATAACCCATTTAAACATGAGACAGTTATCAGAAAAAAAGAACCTCATTATTTCATGTTCATGAATGTGTAAAGTCAATTAACGGCTAATTTTTTAAAGAAATATGCAGGTTTTAAAAAAATGATCATAATTTCATTAATATTTAAAAAGGCGATTAATAACATTTAAAGAAACACTTGGGTAGTAAATTTTGCAGTACTTTAATTTCTGAAGTTTCACACCATATGAAATTACTGTTTAAAAAGAAACTAATTAAATTAATCTGTGTACAGCGTTTAATAACAGCTTGATAAATTTTAACCAAATATTCGGTTAGAAATTCAACTGAATACTTGGTATTCGTTATTCGACAAAATGGTATTATTTCGGCAAATATGGAAAATCGTAGTAGGTACATACCTAAAATTTTGTTTTTCAGGCACAGCTAGGATATTTGCTATCAAGACCAGATGAAATATCTGCTAAGAATTACGTATAAGAATGCATGAAGAACTGTTTTAATGGACAACCATAATGGGAAATGACTATCAATTATGTGCAAACCTGAATCGCCACAGTATGAAAAAAATCGCCATTCCATTCGTGACAAACATCCAAGCTGTTCCTTTCTTTTAACTCTAAAAGTTGATTGAAAATCTAGTTATCGTGATAAAAACAAGAAAGTTAAATGAACTAAGAAATAAAGTTAGAAACAATATACTAAATAATTACCATGTATCCAAAACTCCGAGGCTACAATGAGCAGTTTGGTTTCCTAGGAAGGCGACAGTTCAAAAAATAACACTTTACTCCACAATGGAATTTAGCATTTAAAATTTCTTAAACGTAGAAAATTATGGTTATGACGACATATTATACATACACCCACCTCCTTGACACTCACATAACATATATTAAAATCAAATTAGAATAATCAAAAGACATAAAACCACGCATTGCATTACCCAAACAAAATAACAGAGTTTGTTGCCAAAACAAAAATGATGAATATTTAAAAGAAGGACTGTTAGCTTTTTTTCTTAAGAAGCTTCTACCAATAGAAATCATTACTTCTTCTTTTCAAAAAGAAAAAAACCTTCTTTTGCTTTTCAAGAAGTTATTTATAATATCTCAATAATCTGGGCTTATTTTATATGAAAATAATATTAATGCATGAATAGCTGAATGAATCTTCTTGATTCTAGCAATTTTATCTTTGCGGACTACTGGCAACGCTGTTTATGTGTTTACAAATTACACGTTTTTATGTGATTATCATGGACGTGATCATTTAATCTGATTCTAATATATTTTACGTAAGTAAACGTTTTTATTCTGTGTGTTACTTAGTTCTGGCTTTCATTTATTCAATATCCTTATCTGCAAAAGGACAATTCAAGTGTGAAGCGAACCTTTTTAAAAACGCTTAGTAATGAAATAGTTTACAGTGAATAATAGCTATACTTTTGTTTTGGAAACGTTCTTTAAGACATGGTAATTTTCTAGTAAATTCGTACAATGTTTTTAATTTTATTTAATAATAATTACAACTGTCTAGTTATTATCACAATAAGCAGAGAAGGCCGGATTAAAAGGGGAATGGGCGAGACTCCCGAGAAAAAAGAAATCGGTGTAAAAGATCCTATTTTACTTCCATAAAATGGGTGTGTGTGTACCTCTTCGGGTGTTGAACTTCAGAAATTAAAGTACTGCAAAATTTAATATCCAAGTGTATTGTTAATCACCTTTTTAAATATTCGTGAAATTATGATCATTCTTTTAAACCTGCATATTTCATTAAAAAATTACCAGTTAAGTGACTTTACACATTCACGAACACTTAATAATGAGGTTCTTTTTTCAATTTCTACTATTAGGTCACATCACACTCTCCCTATATATATCTTGTACAAATTTTCAATCGATAATAAAATACTTTTTATTCATCCCCTTAAGTTCAAATACTTTTTTTTTAAACTGTAGTGCATGATACTGGATGTTAATACAGTTTTGGTCCCGATCGAATGGATAATTTATCTCCAGGAGCGCCCTAAAGATTCTAAATGGATTACGCTCTATGGGCCGAAATTCACTAAACTCACATATCTCAAAAACTGTTAGATGTAGAATGATGAAACTTTATATTCAGAATTGTTGTAACATGTGCACCCACCATTTTGGTCCCATTCAGGGCCGGCCTAAGAGCAAAATGCTGTGTGTGCAAGAATGAGTTTTGGCTCCCCTTACAAAGAAAATGGCTACAAAAACCCTCCATAAAGTATTATGGGTTCTCTAAAACGGAAATTTTTCAGAACTTGTTACTCGAAGTTCGCATTTTAAAGGGTTAAAAACCACAATCTAAAACTAATAAGAAGTAATAAATACTACTAAATATTAGCAGTAAGTATTTTTGTTACTTTTGTTTTTTAAAAGGGTTTATTCTAGTTATCCATTATTATCCCATATCCTATAACCAGTTATCCATTCTTTTAACTGACTTTTTCAAACTTCAGTGAGAGTACTGTAGTGCATTTGTGCAAAAAGCAAATTTCTAACAAATTATTTTGCTCCATTTATTGTTATGTCAAGTAGAAAATAACACATTTTTTTAACTATACAACGAAAGTTTTATTTGATTTAATACTCATGAAAAATTCATTCCAATTATTTTATAAATAAAAACATAGAAATGTAACGATGCCTGGTTGCATCACTCCAAAACAAAATTTTTACCACCATTAATCCCAAAATTGGGAAGAATTTATGCTCAAAACAAGTAATAAAATTTATGCCATGGGTGCAATAAGTTTGAACATTTTCATAATTATGTTAACAATAAATAACGAAGGGAAAAAATTGCGTTATTTTAAAAATAAAAAAAATCTATTCCTTGTCGTTCCCTGATTTTTAAGCTTTTTTTTTTTTTTTTTAATTTTTGCCTGATGCAGTATCCAAAGATGTAACGATATTGAAGAAAGTGAAGCACTATAAGTAAGATCGACGTCAATTGGATGTCACGAATTTAAAAATACGTTTCAAACTCAATCCGATAAATCAGACTTCAAAGTGAAAATTGGTCTTGAACAAACTGATTTCGCAATTTTTGATTTCAGTTACTTGGAACATCTCTTTGAGATTATCAAGGAGAAATTCCATGTAAAATCAAGCAATGATCAAGACATCATGTCTTTAGGTATGGATGATTTTTCGTTTATATATAGCACTATCACAGTAGATGTTAAGTGCACATTTTCGGATTTTTTGAAAAAATTATTTTCGAACCATGAATTTTTTAATTTTGGGAAAAGTCGGAAAATTTGGGTGGTACAGTAATCATTCAAGACAGGTTGCAATTCAAGACATCAAGACTTACTTCGGATAAAGAGTTTAAATTTATGTCATTTTGGTCGTGTTCTGAAGACTTTCATAAAGGTATATATATCGTGATCTTGTCAATTCAATTTTTTTTCCGTCTAGATTTAAAAAAAAAAAATTAAATTTAAAATGGAACCTTTCAATTCTTTGTGAAAACAGGTATTGTTTAACTTTTTTAGCAATATTCATGCCAAATTTGAAGGTGGTGTTTCTATGGCATCATGGTGGAAAAAATATTACCTATATGCAAATGTACTTTCTGGCAGGGTAGGGTGGAGGAATTTATTGATGATGTAAAAAAAATAGGCTATCACAAGTGCTTAGTTACTATTAAAATGTTCATATTTCCATCTTTCTTGGTAGCCAGTCTAAATGCATACTGATATGCGGGGGTGACGGGGACACACTAGTTAAAAAATATATTACAGTATGGAACCTCTTATACGGAAAACTAGTTATCCAGAATCATTTTTCAATCGATTAAATTCCTATTTTTTCCAAAAGAAAAGTAAAAACTGAATTTTTAAAAATATTTCTTATGTTTTTGTTTTTTATTTGGAGTACTAAAGCTAGAATTTATAAAGTAAGCAATCTGGTAAGGTATTTTATTTATTTTTTTAGTGTGTGACTGAGTTTTCAAGAAGTTATCATACATTTACTACTTCCTCTCTAAATGATTATTATTTATCTCAATCATATTAAGAGTTTTTTATATTATTTTTCTAGTATATTAACAATTAATGTTTAATTCTAATCAAAAATAGTAACATTTATGCTACCAATCAAATCAGTAGATATGTTAATCCCCAACCAGTTATCCAGAAAATTCAGCTATTCAGAATACGACCTGGTCCCAACCATTCTGGATAACAGGTTCTGTACTGTACCTATCTGCAAATGTACTTTCTGGCAGGGTGGGGTGGGGGATTTTAGTGATGATGTAAAAAAAATAGGGGAATAATACCGTAAGCGGGTGTCGGTTGAGTTGGCGAATTTTTTTTTTTTTTTTTTTTTTTTTTTGTCGCCAGCGGCTAACCTTGGCGACTTTTTTTGAGCGCCAAACAAAAC
>JAWZYV010020137.1:0-22291 GCA_038373885.1 Cheiracanthium punctorium | reverse complement strand
TGTACACATGATTCAGTGTCATACTGCAGCTGACTTTTTGCGACAGAACTGAGAGTAAATGATGGATCCATCTGGTAGCGTGGTAGTTCCATTTCAGACACCTTATGCTTAATCATGACGATTTTGTTTTACGGATTTCACAACGCGGTGCTCTAAAACAAGTCTTTTCTTTCAAATAACAAAAATCGTTTTACAAAATATTGGCAAAGACGCCAACGGGAACTGCTTGTGCAGGCAATACTTGGAGTGGCGGAAAACTTTCGTTACAGCCTAATAGTTAATATTAATCGTGCATTAAGGAGAAATCAATATATAGGGGAAAATCAATAATTACCTGAGAAAAAAAGGAACCTCTTTATTTTCTCTTTCTTAGATTTAAAATAAAACTAGTTATTTTTACTTTCACTCGCAGTTTTCAAACATTGACTCACTTTTATTGACTGCGTGTCAACATGACTCGCAGCTTTTGAAGTCTAGCGCGAACCATGTGTTATGAATTCGACGGAGAGGGACCAGGACGGTTTTGAGCTTGTGTATTAGAGGGACTCTCCAAGTAACATTTAGCCCTGTGGACAGAAAATATCAGATTGTTACGAAAGTTTTCCCCATATCTGCCTGAAAAACTAACTTCTAACTCCTTAGATAACTGATTTTGAACTTTCGGTACCAAACCTGTGCAGTGTCACATGATACAACAATAGTACTTAAAGCTGTACTCATAATTTGTTGATATTATGTAGCTGACTTTTTGCAACACAAATGGAAGTAAATGATGGTTCTAATCCTCTAGACTGATAGTTCCATTTGGGACACATTATACTTAATGATAATGATGTTTTTTTACAGATTTCACAACACAGTGTTATAAAGTAAGCCTCTTTCTTTCAAACGCCAAAAATCGTTTGACAAAATATGAGCAAATACGCCAACGCGAACTGTGTGCTGACGATGTTTGCGGTGGCGGGAAACTTTCGTTACAACCTAATATTTCTATTGCGAAAAGATCACAAGAGATGGTAACGGGAAGAGCAGATCCCTCTTTTGCAAGCAAGTCAGCCTCCTCATTACCGAAGACTTCACACATTTTAAGGGGACCGGGCAATCCCTATCTCCCCCCCATGTTAAATTCATCAAATTTATGTACCTTTTTCTCAGAAATGGTAAACGATAATGATACAAAATTTTACAAGCAGGTTAGAATGGCACATTCCACCTACTTTACTGCGTGAGATTTTCTTCTAAATAAAAATATTACTATTAGGTTGTAACGAAAGTTTCCCGCCACCGTAAACATCGTCAGCACACAGTTCGCGTTGGCGTATTTGCTCATATTTTGTCAAACGATTTTTGGCATTTGAAAGAAAGAGGCTTACTTTATTACACTGTGTTGTGAAATCTGTAAAAAATATAGTTATCATTAAGTATAAGGTGTCCCAAATGGAACTATCACTCTAGAGGATTAGAACCATAATTTACTCCCATTTGTGTTGCAAAAAGTCAGCTACATAATATCAACAAATTATGAGTACAGCTTTAAGTACTTTTGTTGTATCATGGGACACTGTGCAGGTTTGGTACCAAAAGTTCAAAATCAGTTATCTAAGAAGTTAGAAGTTAGTTTTTCAGGCAGATATGGCGGAAAACTTTCGTTACAATCTGATAATTTGTTACCGAAAATCACTTTTAAATTTCCGTTTTCGATAGAATCTTGCTACCTGAAATGAATAATTCTCAATATATTAGTGAATTTCCATATTAAAGTATACAATATAATATGATATATCCATCATTAAAAAATTGAATTCATAAAATTAATAGACATTGAGATAAAGGGGTAAACGAACCTGTAAAATCCACGTTTTAAGAAAACGGCTTTGAAGATTTCACATATACGTTTAAACTGTTGAAGTGCATTGGGGAAATATAAAAATTACTAATACATCTGTTTTTCACAGAATAATTCATATTTTATTAGATTTATAATTTATTTTGATTAGGCTATCGATATAAATCTAATTAAATATTTAAAAATAAAATAGTAACCTTCAGATTAGGTATTTATTTTTATTCTATAAAAAACATTCCCTGCATTGATTCGTACATTAAATTAATCGGAGATAAGAGTTATTGTTATTAATCTTTAAATATAATTTTGATTTCCATTATTTTTGTCATAATATTCAAAGAATGCAATTTACTTTCAAAAAATCCGTTATTAGTTAAAGAATGTCTCCGATATCACGGTATAACATTAAAAAAGAAGGATTACGATCACAATTATTTTTTATCATTTAAGTCAGTTATTTGATTCTGCTTCATTGAATTTTAATGAAATTCCATTTTTTTTAATATTAGGAAACACAGGGATATTTTTTATCAATTCCAAAATAGGAATTCTTTATTCTGGTAAAAGGGCATTCCTTTTAATTATTAAAAGAAATTGATTAAATTTCAAACAATATCAAATTCCTGTTTTAACTTCTCGTATGCTGCATTTTCTATGTCTAATTAAAAACAAGATTCTGTACCTCATCAGATTTCATTTAACCTGTTCCATTGACTAAACTTAATAGAAATTTTATGTTGTTATTATATCGATATTATGTACAAATGGTGAATACGCGTTTCCAAGAATGATTAAAATCCCAATTTTATGTTTCATTCAATATTACGAAAGTTTAAACTCATAAAGGAATGATTTTGCAATGTACGGTCTCATGGATTAAATATACATTGAAATAGAATGGGTTTTGCATTTTCAGATTTCCAGAAGACAGAGAAAAACGGGATAAAAAACATTAAAATTTCTTTACGAATCTGTTGGAATCGCAGTGCTAATTTAGTGTTGCATCGAGTAGGTGTAGAGTTTTATTAAATTAGTTTCAAGTCTAGATTACATATGCATTTATGTGTATGAATCTAGATTACATATGCATTTATGTGTATAATATTAGCATTTGTATTATTTCATTTTACTGTATTTGTACATCTACGTATTTTAAGTAATGTGAACCAAAATGCCAGACTTGTCTGTGTGCTTTCTAAGGGGCTTTAATCTGAAGACTTCGTGCGACAAAGATGCACGCAGAAAGGTGAATAAAGTTTGAACAAAACACGATTGTGAAAATATGTTAAATTGTAAACTTTGCATAAGGGTTCTAAAATAACAGAAAAATTAAATAACTGAGTAAGATAACACGAAATAACGTAGAAAACACGATTCCTTCTTTCTTCAAGAGCAAATGATTTACGTACGCAAAAACGAGATATCTGCTTTCTTGGTTTTATTTTCGTCCCGTCACGAACTTAACTTTTTACTTCTTAAAAAACTGAGCAAAATTTGAGCTTTTCTCTAAATATCCTAACAAATGACGGATTCTATTTAAGGTGTCTTCTCCCCTTTATCGAACAAGTGCTTTCATGTAAATGATACGTATTTACATAAATAACACCGGTCAACATTTTTTTTTGGGGGGGAGGGGTTCTGTTCTCATGCTTAAATTCTGATTCTAGACATTGAAAAACACTTAAAGTTTCATTTTTAGTTCTTAAATTTGCTTTTGTCGGATTTACGTCGATAAGTATATTTTAATTTATTTCATAAACGAAAGATGGCAGCACTTTGATTAACCGAAAGTAAACTGTATTATTATTTGTAACTCTGTAGTATTATTTGTAGTATTATTTGTAATATTATTATTTGTTTGCATTATTATTTGCTGATACGAACATAAAAGAAATACGAAAAATATTAACTTTTTGACATTAATTTCTTATTATTTTACATTTATATGTTTTTGTTTATCACAAATCTTGAATAAAAAAAGATTTTTATATCCAGCAAAAACTTTTCTGATCATAATTTAGAGTGGAATTATAGAAAAAAAATATAAAATTCAGTGATTTTTGCCAAAAAATTGAAAAATTGCTTTAATTTCTACAAAAGTAAACTTTCATTAAAAAAAATAAAAATAAAAATCCTTATTTTTGGTGTAGGAGAAACTCAAATTTAACATGCAGAAGTCAGACCCAAAAATCGTGTTGACCGGTGTAATTTATCAGCAAACAAATTTTGCATATCAATACAATGGCCTTTTTTGTTTACATTAATACCTTCAAAAGTTTTCCAAGTTTATTAGGAAATTTAAATTAATAAACAGATTAAAAGCAACTATTTTACCTATGTGGTTCACTGGGCGCATCCTAACACACACAAAAATTATTTTACAGACTCAATATTCTACCTACATACACTCTGATAGAGCGTAATTAGAATGACCTATTTTTATACTTGTAATCTTATAATTTTTCAATTTATAAATGATTTAATTTGTTGTTATGTAGCGAAAAACGTATTTACAGATTGCTTTTTTCGCTACTTAACAAATTACAGTAGCAAAAAACGTATTTACAGAAAAAAATAATTATTTTTTTCTGCAGATAGGTATGCAACGTCTACATAATAATAGGTCATTCTACCCTAATAGCACAACAGTCCCCTGTGACTGAAATGCGACCACACAATACTGTCACAATAGAGTTACAAACAGTCGCCGCGACTCCGCAGCAAAGTCACGCCAGGGTCCCTATGTCCTCTCGCTGTGTAGTCGCATGGTTACCGTTCAGAGAAGTCACGATGGGACAGTTTTGCGACAGCGAAAAAATTCGGAGAAATAGAGTTACCGAAATTATACACCAGATGGCAACACCAAACTCTCAGGCAAGAGAAAGTTGAGGTCCAGTGCTTTGGTCCAGAATCGAACCTTGGAGCTAACGGCTGGTAGCCCCGCATCTTACCACAACGCTGTGATTACCTTGCTCGCGATCCTTTAAAAGTAAACTGATTGCTGCAAAAGCTAGTTCTGA
The DNA here is from genome assembly GCA_038373885.1 of Cheiracanthium punctorium. NCBI lineage: Eukaryota > Metazoa > Arthropoda > Arachnida > Araneae > Cheiracanthiidae > Cheiracanthium > Cheiracanthium punctorium. The sequence goes on along the minus strand of JAWZYV010020137.1, from coordinate 17,425 downwards.
CGGCTTCTTTTGGAAATTTAAAATTTTTCTGCGAGTATTTTATATATAAATTTTATTTTCTGTGAGTATTTTATAAATAAATTTTATATTCTGTGAGTATTTTATAAATAATATAAAAAATATCATAATTAATAAATATAAATTTAAAATCTTGGAAATATTTCTTTTTCCACATAAATTATTTTCAGGAGATAATGTGCTGTTTTACTTAAGTATTCATCCGAAAAAACTAATGATTTATTGAAATTTTTTATTCGGTTATAAAATAAATTTGTAATGTGCGACATGTGGGGTTTGATATTAAGGTATGAGGGATAAGATTTATATTTTTGCTATATTTTGCCTAAAAGGGATTTCATATAAAAATAAATAAAATTAATTGGAAAAACATGCATTAGATAAAATAAAGTATTTTTGACTTAGACCCAAAGTTTTACCTCGAATTTTTCGTAGTGGAACTTTCAAACATACCAGAGACGTATTTAAAAGGGGGGGGGGATCTGAAAACTTAAAGCAATTATTAAAAAACAGCAATTTTGACACATTTGTATTTACTCTAGTAACAATAAGGTTGAAAATACCGGATAGTCCCCCCCCCCATCCGAAATTTAAACCTTACATTACGCTATCGAAACATATGCCATGGGGATTTGAAAGAAATTGTTAATTTTACTCACAGATACTTAGTTTTCACCATTGTGATTAGAACTCTAATATTTTTAAGAATAATATTTTTTTATAAATAATATCGTCTTGTTTAAATGAAATAATTTAAAAATTAATAAATTAAACTAAATTCCATTACTACATAACTGCGAGGTTTTATTGAATTACTATTTTCGGATTTATTTATTAAACGTTTCACGAAAGAAATTGCCACAAAATATTAGAAAAAATCAGTGAAAAGAGGCTGTGTGACGCCATTTTGAAGTCCAAAAAAATTAGTAGTCACTAAATAGTCACACAGTGACTTCACAGTGAGTCACTGAGCGACCAATCACATACTAGTCACATGGTGACTTCACATTGGAGCCACTGAGCAACCGATCACAAATAAACTTCACAGTGACTACACAGTAGAGTCACATCACTCACAAGTCACAATGTGAGTAGTATGTGACAGTCCTGTGACAATTATGACCCTCTGTGACGTCACAGCGACTCTTTTGTGACCATCTGTGCTATTAGGGTAATTATATATTACTGGAATGTATACAGAAAAAATATCGAGTCTGTAAATTGATTTTTATGTGTGTTAAGCTGCGCGCAGTGAGCCAAATATGAAAACTAGTTCCTTATCATCAGTGAATAAATTAATTCTTCTTCGTAATTAACTTAAAATACTTTTAAAGACATTATTGTAAACAGAAAAGGTCATTGTATTTTTATACAAAATTTCTTACAATTAAATAAATTATTTTTGCATTATTTTTAATAATTACATCTTCATAGAACTTTTTTTCGATTTTCACCATATTTAAAGGGTAAAAGAACCCTTTAGATAGATGATGTCAGATATCGCTAAAAAACAAATAACAGCATCATTATTAACTTTTCAAATGACCTAAAACATTAGTTTCTGTAAGTCAGGATCTTTTTTGTTTTCATTTCTTACTTTTCGAAAGAAAAATTATGGATACTGCGAAAACATAAGTTATCATCGGAATACGTCATGCCTCATCGTCGTCGAAGCACTAATCAAATTTATTAATTCAAGAGTATTCGTTCGTCTGTGACAGTGCCATCAATTAAGTAAAGAACACGTAAATTCAGCATTGGCTTGACATGATAAAATTTCATCGCGTCAGTAACAGTTAACTGGACCGAAGAATTAACCTATTTGTGCCTAGTGTCGCGGCATTTTCGCTAACAGTCGAAAACGTTATTTATCTTTCCTAGCCTTCATCCACGAGTATGAACCTCAACTCCCCAAAATATTATAACATGATCCAGTAGAATACTGGTAATTCAGTTTTTATACATAATTATTTTAAAATAAATCATCCCTTGTTCAAGAAGTCGACATCAGAAATTCATCGATTATTGCTGGTATTAACAAAATTCGAAAAAAGCAACAACAATGTCTGGGAACCAAATGGGTTAACAACCCGTGAAATTATACAACAGTTTCTATATCATCTGGAATTCAATGCAGGAGAGTGCATGAAGTACTTTTTTATTATTTTAAACTCCGCTTTAAAGAGATTATTATGCATGAGCATTGAAAACATACAATTGTTAAAAAAAATAAAAGATAAAATTGATACTGTTCCAGAAATACTCTGCTAGTTTCTTGAGTTCGTCGTTCTAAAGTCCAGTTTGCGTAGAAAGTTCTAGTAAAGAGTCCACTTGTCAGGATGGAACACAAACTTTATTGCTTCTAGAACCTCGTAGAACAATCAGCTATACAAAATTCACAAGCACAATCTAACAGTAATGTGCTTTTAGCAGTCCGCTTAGATCAGAAGCTTTCACAAATGCTGTATTTTTCACTCAAAATAAAACAATTTCACAAGCAAAAATTCAGAGAAAATATACGAGAGATAACACTAACAGTCTCTTAAGATTTTCCATCAATCAAGATATTACACACAGCACTTTAAAAACAGCTTCGAAAAGCAAGCGTAAACATCGCTTCTAGCACTATAAGAGAAAAGCGAACGTACTCACTCAGAGAGAGCTCAACTCAACCACTGAACTGGGGTTCAGCTCACACTCGTATTTTTAGGTAGGACAGAAGCTACAAGAAATTTCTAGAAGAGTCTATTTCTTGAGGATTCCACATAAAGAAGAAATTTTGATTACGTCGTAGAAGAGAAATGTTAGGTTATTATGTGATTTTAATGCAGTAAAAGCACCTTTACTGGCCCCGTAGGGAAAATCTCGAAAAATGACAAAAATGTCGCCAAGCTAGGAGACTATGGGCGAAATATCGCCAAATTTCGCGCCAAAAATAAGTCCTCAAAAGCCTACGACCAATATTTCTCCAGATTCTCTAGAAACCCATTGAAAAAGAATGGGGAAACCAAAACCTCGACTAAAGTGTAAACAATTTACAAATTACTGCTGAGTACTCACTGATAATAAAACTAATTAAATGCTGATTATTGTGTATTGTGTTGCGTAAATCATTACAAATAGCCGACCAATGACACTTGCAAATAAGATACTGAACATTGGTAAAAGTAACATGTAAAGATTCACTGTTCTGGCCTACTAAACCACCCTCCATCATAAGTTTCGCGTTGGTTTTCTCCGGATTTACATATTTGCGGAAAAAATTCATGAAACAATTGGAGTGTGTACACTACACAGAAATAATGCTTTTAAATTAATGGAAATTCAGTCCATGTTGTGTAGAAGGTACTAAAAAGAAGAAAAAAATACAGCGACCGAGTGACCCCACCGTTTCATGTTTTCTTGGCTACAGTAACAGGACAGATCTGCGATCGCTGCCGGTTACATCCTCCGACAGACCTCCCGAAAGCAAGTATTATGCGCGCCGTACACAGGCTTCTGCTTATGTACTTCGACCGAAACTCCATCGGCACCGTCGATCTCATATATAGAGTTCGAGGCACAGCTTTCACTGAAAGCAAGTTCAAGGAAATGCGCGCTACTTCGATCTCAGATCCTAAGCGTCGAGATACTGCTTAATACTGCCAAGCAGAACATCGTTTTCAGAGACAATGGTAGCTGGTACTGCGTGTGCCGGATGTACACAGCTCCGATCGCTGGCAGAACAGCGGCTGACTTATCGGTCGCGCCACTGCTCGGCACTAGGTATACGACTTATGTACCATTTAAACTGTCCATTGTTGAGGCAAAAAGAGAAGGAAAGTATTTCTCTTATCTGGTACTGATACACGAACATTGTTGAGTAAACTTAAAATTTTGTATTGTTGAAGCCCTTTTAACGTCCAATTATATTCCTTATATTCCTCCATGTGGGACCTTCCAGCTGCGAGGATTTACGCAAATGTCGTGTCCGGCCGCTGTGCCTGAGTTACGGGGTTCGAAGCCTATTTACAGCCATTGTCTTATACACAGTGGGCATGCATTGGTAGAACATTGTTACGAATTTTCGGCGAGACCCGCCTTTCAGGGGTTTATAATTCTTAATCTACGTGTGAAGTTTTGTTGCATGAAAATTGGTTAACTAGAACAGGAGATATCGGATTTTTTGTTTACATAGCGTTTTATAGGAATCTCGATGAATATGGGGCGTATTCTATCGGTGACCTTATTCTTAAGAACTTATTTTTAGCGCCAAATTTGGAACTATTTCCATGAAAATTAACCAAACTTGGCGACATTTCGGTCATTTGGCGCGATTTTCTCTATTGGTTTCGTAAAGCTGGTTTTCCTCCATTAATATTTGATAATCGCTTGATATTTCTGAATTATAGAACCAAATTCGCGCTTTACGGGGATCTTTCGAGAAAAAGTTTCTTCCAGAATTTTCTTGTAGCTTCTGTGTCATGTATAAAAAAAGCGCGCTTCTCCGGTCCAGTCAGTCTTGCTTCTGCTTCGTCCGATTGCAGATGTCCGTTACAGATTAAGGCTTGCTATTTACTCTATAAGAGGCATTTCCGCTTTCTTAAAAGCCTGCTTTTAAAGTGCTGTGTGTAAATTCTTCATTGCTGAGTCTTGAGAGACTACTTATCATGCCCGTCATAAGTTTACATTCAATTTTTGCTTGTGGAATTGTTTTTATTTTGTGTGAGAAATACAGCACATTTGAACACTTTTGTACTTAAACGGCTGTTATCGGCACGTTACTCCCTGAGAGTGCCTGTGAATTTTATACAGATGATTGTTCGACGAAGTTCTAGATGCAATAAAATTCTTGTTCAAAACTGACAAGCGGAGTCTTTACTAGAACTTTCAACAGCAACTGGACTTTAGAGTGACTATACATGGAACAAGCAGAGTTTTCAGCAACAACATATTATTTAAATGCAATCTCAGTTGTGTAATTTTTTAAAATATTGAAAGTTAACTAAATATTTTTCTTAATAAAGTAATAAATTATGTGGTATGCACAACTGAAAAAGCATGAATGCATGTAATTCATAAATGAGCAATATTGTATTTTTATTCTATGAAATATTATTACTTCCTATAACAAACATTCTTTCACAACCACAAAGCAAATTGCGTAAAAGAAAATCGCACATTAATACAGTTATTGCATAATATTCACTTCGAGGGTTTATACAGTATTTGTGTTGAATTATTAAAGAGGCTAATTCTAAAAAAATTCGCAAAAGAAATACTACTCAAGCATTTCGTTACGTAATGTTGTTGTGAATTTTCAGAAGCTGTATGCCTGCCAGCGTAACTCCATGAATCCTGCTGTCATAAAAGTAACATTAGATTTTGAATTAAACGAGAAATTAAAAATATTTAAAAACACGTATCGACAGCACTGTTGCCATCTAGGAAAAAAAAACATGCTGATTAACTTTCCCGCTGTTAATGATACAGTATAATTTATGTTGTAAATTAATTAAATTTTCTTTCACTAAAAGAAGTTTTCTTGCAAAGGGCTCGAACGTACTAGAGCGGGAGAAAAGCTGCTTGTAACACGAAATTAGGAAAACTTTTTATACGTGTTCAATAATTAAAATGAAGCTAGAATGTTAACAGGAAAGCTTGGAAATTAAAATTATGGACCAAATTAAATTTAATTAATTTGTATAAATTATCTCAGATTAATGCGTAAGTGAAACATAAGAATATAAATATTATGCAATTTTAATTAGAAAAGAACAAATGCAAGTGGATAGTTATTCTGTCCAATTATTATTATTCAATGTCATCTAAGAATGCTATAGTGACTAAAGTTTAAACTATTTAAAATTACTGCTGAGTACGCAATGATAATCCGCTCTTATATTAAACGAGGAATGTTACATATTACAAATAGCCCACCAATGAACTTGCAAATAAGACACTGAACATTGGTAAATGTAACATGTGAAGATTCAGTTTTCTGGCCTTCTAAACTACCCTCTATCCCAAGTTTCGCGTTGGTTTTGTCCGGATTTATATATTTGCGGGAAAAATCATGAAACAATTGAAGTGTGTACATTACATTGAAATAATGCTTTTAAATTAATGGAAATTCAGTCCATGTTGTGTAGAAGGTACTAAAAAGAAGAAAAAAATACAGCGACCGATTGACCCCACCGTTTCATGTTTTCTTGGCTACAGTAAGAGGACAGATCTGCGATCGCTGCCGGTTACATCCTCCGACAGACCTCCTGAAAGCAAGTATTATGCGCGCCGTACACAGGCTTCTGCTTATGTACGCGTTTGACTTCGACCGAAACTCGATCGGCACCGTCGATCTCATATATAGAGTTCGAGGCACAGCTTTCACTGAAAGCAAGTTCAAGGAAATGCGCGCTACTTCGATCTCAGATCCTACGCCTCGAGATACTGCTTAGTACTGCCAAGCAGAACATCATTTTCAGAGACAATGGTAGCTGGTACCGGGTGTGCCCGATGTACACAGCTCCGATCGCTGGCAGAACAGCGGCTGACTTATCTGTCGCGCAACTGCTCGGCACTAGGCATACGAGATACGTACTATTTAAACTGTACATTGTTGTACCAAACAGAGAAGGAGAATTCTCTTATCTGGTACTGATACACGAACATTGTTGAGTGAGCTTAAAATTTTGTATTGTTGCAGCTCTTTTAACGTCCAATTATATTCCTCCATTTGGGACTTTCCAGCTGCGAGGATTTACGCAAATTTCGTGTCCGGCCGCTATGGTTAAGTTACGGGGTTCGAAGCCTATTTACAGCCATTGTCTTATACACAGGGTACATGTATTAGTAGAACATTGTTACGAATATTCGGCGAGACCCGCTTTTCAGGGGTTTATAATTCGTAATCTACGTGTGAAGTTTTGTCGCATGAAAATTTTTTAACTAGAACAGGAGATATCGGATTTTTTGTTTACATAGCGTTTTATAGGAATATCGATGAATATGGGGCGTATTCTATCGGTGACCTTATTCTTAAGGACTTATTTTTAGCGCCAAATTTGGAACTATTTCCACGAAAATTAACCAAACTTGGCGACATTTCGGTCATTTGGCGCGATTTTCTCTATTGGTTTCGTAAAGCTGGTTTTCCTCCATTAATATTTGATAATCGATTGATATTTCTGCATTATAGAACCAAATTCGCGCTTTACGGGGATGTTTCGAGAAACAGTTTCTTCCAGAATTTTCTTGTAGCTTCTGTGTCATGTATAAAAAAAGCGCGCTTCTCCGGTCCAGTCAGTCTTGCTACTGCTTCGTCCGATTGCAGATGTCCGTTACAGATTAAGGCTTGCTATTTACTCTAAAGCGGTATTTCCGCTTTTTTAAAAGCCTGCTTTTAAAGTGCTGTGTGTAAAGTCTTCATTGCTGAGTCTTGAGAGACTACTTATCATGCCCGTCATAAGTTTGCATTCAATTTTAGCTTGCGGAATTGTTTTTATTTTGTGTGAGAAATACAGCACTTTTGAACACTTTTGTACTTAAACGGCTGTTATCGGCACGTTACTCCCTGATAGTGCCTTTGAATTTTATACAGATTATTGTTCGACGAAGTTCTAGATGCAATAAAATTCTTGTTCTAAACTGACAAGCGGAGTCTTTACTAGAACTTTCAACAGCAACTGGACTTTAGAGTGACTATACATGGAACAAGCAGAGTTTTCAGCAACAATAACTTATTTAAATGCAATCTCAGTTGTGTAATTCTCTAAAATATTGAAAGTTAACTAAATATTTTTCTTAATACTCAAAGTAATAAATTATGTGGAATGCACAACTGCAGAAGCATGAATGCATGTAATTCGTAAATGAGCAATATTGTATTTTTATTCTATGAAATATTATTACTTCTTATAACAAACATTCTTTCACAACCACAAAGCAGATTGCGTAAAAGGAAATCGCGCATTAATAACAGTTATTGCATAATATTCACTTCGAGGGTTATACAGTATTTGTGTTGAATTATTAAAGTGGTTAATTCTAAAAAAAATCGCAAAAGAAATACTACTCAAGCATTTCGTTACGTAATGTTGTTGTGAATTTTCAGAAGCTGTATGCCTGCCAGCGTAACTCCATGAATCCTGCTGTCATAAAAGTAACATTAGATTTTGAATTAAACGAGAAATTAAAAATATTTAAAAACACGTATCGACAGCACTGTAGCCATCTAGGAAAAAAAAAAAACATGCTGATTAACTTTCCCGCTGTTAATGATACAGTATAATTTATGTTGTAAATTAATTAAATTTTCTTTCACTAAAAGAAGTTTTCTTGCAAAGGGCTCGAACGTACTAGAGCGGGAGAAAAGCTGCTTGTAACACGAAATTAGGTAAAATTTTATACGTGTTCAATAATTAAAATGAAGCTAGAATGTTAAGAGGAAAGTTTGGAAATTAAAATTATGGACCAAATTAAATTTAATTAATTTGTATAAATTATCTCAGATTAATGCGTAAGTGAAACATAAGAATATAAATATTATACAATTTTAATTAGAAAAGAACAAATGCTAGTGGATAGTTATTCTGCCCAATTATTATTATTCAATGTCATCTAAGAATGCTATAGTGACTAAAGTTTAAACTATTTAAAATTACTGCTGAGTACGCAATGATAATCCGCTCTTATATTAAACGAGGAATGTTACATATTACAAATAGCCCACCAATGAACTTGCAAATAAGACACTGAACATTGGTAAATGTAACATGTGAAGATTCAGTTTTCTGGCCTTCTAAACTACCCTCCATCCCAAGTTTCGCGTTGGTTTTGTCCGGATTTATATATTTGCGGGAAAAATCATGAAACAATTGAAGTTTGTACATTAGATTGAAATAATGCTTTTAAATTAATGGAAATTCAGTCCATGTTGTGTAGAAGGTACTAAAAAGAAGAAAAAAATACAGCGACCGATTGACCCCACCGTTTCATGTTTTCTTGGCTACAGTAAGAGGACAGATCTGCGATCGCTGCCGGTTACATCCTCCGACAGACCTCCTGAAAGCAAGTATTATGCGCGCCGTACACAGGCTTCTGCTTATGTACGCGTTTGACTTCGACCGAAACTCGATCGGCACCGTCGATCTCATATATAGAGTTCGAGGCACAGCTTTCACTGAAAGCAAGTTCAAGGAAATGCGCGCTACTTCGATCTCAGATCCTACGCCTCGAGATACTGCTTAGTACTGCCAAGCAGAACATCATTTTCAGAGACAATGGTAGCTGGTACCGGTTGTGCCCGATGTACACAGCTCCGATCGCTGGAAGAACAGCGGCTGACTTATCTGTCGCGCCACTGCTCGGCACTAGGCATACGAGATACGTACTATTTAAACTGTCCATTGTTGTACCAAACAGAGAAGGAGAGTTCTCTTATCTGGTACTGATACACGAACATTGTTGAGTGAGCTTAAAATTTTGTATTGTTGCAGCTCTTTTAACGTCCAATTATATTCCTCCATTTGGGACTTTCCAGCTGTGAGGATTTACGCAAATGTCGTGTCCGGCCGCTATGGTTAAGTTATGGGGTTCGAAGCCTATTTACAGCCATTGTCTTATACACAGGGTACATGTATTAGTAGAACATTGTTACGAATATTCGGCGAGACCCGCTTTTCAGGGGTTTATAATTCGTAATCTACGTGTGAAGTTTTGTCGCATGAAAATTTTTTAACTAGAACAGGAGATATCGGATTTTTTGTTTACATAGCGTTTTATAGGAATCTCGATGAATATGGGGCGTATTCTATCGGTGACCTTATTCTTAAGGACTTATTTTTAGCGCCAAATTTGGAACTATTTCCATGAAAATTAACCAAACTTGGCGACATTTCGGTCATTTGACGCGATTTTCTCTATTGGTTTCGTAAAGCTGGTTTTCCTCCATTAATATTTGATAATCGCTTGATATTTCTGCATTATATAACCAAATTCGCGCTTTACGGGGATCTTTCGAGAAACAGTTTCTTCCAGAATTTTCTTGTAGCTTCTGTGTCATGTATAAAAAAAGCGCGCTTCTCCGGTCCAGTCAGTCTGTCTTGCTTCTGCTTCGTCCGATTGCAGATGTAAGTGACAGATTAAGGCTTGGTATTTACTCTGTTGAAGCGGTATTTCCGCTTTTTTAAAAGCCTGCTTTTAAAGTGCTGTGTGCGAATTCTTCATTGCTGAGTCTTGAGAGACTACTTATCATGCCCGTCATAAGTTTGCATTCAATTTTTGCTTGTGGAATTGTTTTTATTTTGTGTGAGAAATACAGCACTTTTGGACACTTTTGTACTTAAACGGCTGTTATCGGCACGTTACTCCCTGATAGTGCCTGTAAATTTTATACAGATGATTGTTCGACGAACTTCTAGATGCAATAAAGTTCTTGTTCAAAATTGACAAGTGGAGTCTTTACTAGAACTTTCAAAAGTAACTGAATTTAGAGTGACTATACATGGAACAAGCAGAGTTTTCAGCAACAATATATTATTTAAATGCAATCTCAGTTGTGTAATTCTTTAAAATATTGAAAGTTACCTAAATATTTTTCTTAATACTCAAACTAATAAATTATGTGGAATGCACCACTGAAGAAGCATGAATGCATGTAATTAAAAATGAGCAACATTGTATTTTTATTCTATTAAATATTGATTATAATCTTATAACAAACATTCTTTCGCAATCACAAAGCAAATTGCGTAAAAGAAAATCGCGCTTTAATAACAGTTATTGCATAATATTCACTTCGAGGGTTATAGAGTATTTGTGTTGAATTATTAAAGTGGTTAATTCAAAGAAATTCGCAAATGAAATACTACAAGCATTTCGTTACGTAATCTTGTCGTGAATTTTCAGAAGCTGTATGTCTGCCAGCGTAACTCCATGAATCCTGCTGTCATAAAAGTAACATTAGATTTTGAATTAAACCAGAAATTAAAAATATTTAAAAACACGTATCGACAGCACTGTAGCCATCTAGGAAAAAATAAAACATGCTGATTAACTTTCCCGCTGTTAATGATACAGTTTAATTTATGTAGTAAATTAATAAAGTTTTTTTTAATAAAAAGAAGTTTTCTTGTAAAGGGTTCGAAAGTACTAGAGAGGGAGAAAAGCTGCTTGTAACACGAAATTAAGTAAAATTTTATACGTGTTCAATAATTAAAATGAAGCTAGAATGTTAACAGGAAAGCTAGGAAATTAAAATTATGGACCAAATTAAATTTAATTAATTTGTATAAATTATCTCAGATTAATGCGTAAGTGAAACATAAGAATATAAATATTATACAATTTTAATTACAAAACAACAAATGCTAGTGGATAGTTATTCTGTCCAATTATTATATTATTCAATGTCATCTAAGAATGCTATAGTGACTAAAGTTTAAACTATTTACAAATTACTGCTGAGTACGCAGTGATAATACAACTAATTAAATGATGATTATTGTGTATTGTGTTGAGTTCATTACTACAAATAGCCCACCAATGAACTTGCAAATAAGACACTGAACATTGTTAAATGTAACATTCGAAAATTCACTGTTCTGGCCTTCTAAACTACCCTCCATCCGAAGTTTCGCGTTGGTTTTGTCCGGATTTATATATTTGCGGGAAAAATCATGAAACAATTGAAGTGTGTACATTACATTTAAATAATGCTTTTAAATTAATGGAAATTCAGTCCATGTTGTGTAGAAGGTACTAAAAAGAAGAAAAAAATACAGCGACCGAGTGACCCCACCGTTTCATGTTTTCTTGGCTACAGTAACAGGACAGATCTGCGATCGCTGCCGGTTACATCCTCCGACAGACCTCCTGAAAGCAAGTATTATGCGCGCCGTACACAGGCTTCTGCTTATGTACGCGTTTGACTTCGACCGAAACTCGATCGGCACCGTCGATCTCATATATAGAGTTCGAGGCACAGCTTTCACTGAAAGCAAGTTCAAGGAAATGCGCGCTACTTCGATCTCAGGTTCTACGCGTCGAGATACTGCTTAATACTGCCAAGCAGAACATCACTTTCAGAGACAATGGTAGCTGGTACCGGGTGTGACCGATGTACACAGCTCCGATCGCTGGCAGAACAGCGGCTGACTTATCGGTCGCGCCACTGCTCGGCACTAGGCATACGAGATATGTACTATTTAAACTGTTCATTGTTGTACGAAACAGAGAAGGAAAGTATTTCTCTTACCTGGTACTGATACACCAACATTGTTGAGTGAGCTTAAAATTTTGTACTGTTGCAGCCCTTTTAACGTCCAATTATATTCCTTATATTCCTCCATGTGGGACCTTCCAGCTGTGAGGATTTACGCAAATGTCGTGTCCGGCTGCTATACCTAAGTTATGGGGTTCGCAGCCTATTTACAGCCATTGTCTTATACACAGGGGACATGTATTAGTAGAACATTGTTACGAATTTTCGGCGCAACCCGCAATTCACTGGTTTATAATTCGTAATCTACGTGTGAAGTTTTATGGTTAAGCATTTTATAGATGCATATTTCCAGTTCAATTTTATGTACCATCATTGGCGTGTGGATCCATGCCAAAAACCGTACAAAATGTCTATTTTATATCGGACGTCTTCCAAAAACGGAAAAATGGTTCTTAACCCAATCGTGCCTGGATATTTTTGCGACTTTCTTCGATTTTTGTTAACACCAGCAGTAATTGAAAAATTTCTGATGTCAACTTTTTGAACAAGGGATGATTTCATTTAAAATCATTATGTATAAAAATTGAAATGTCAACATCCTACTTGGCCATATTAAAATATTTTGTGGAATTGAGGTTCAATACTCGCGAATAAAGGCTAGGAAAAATAAATAACGTTTTCGACTGATAGCGAAAATGCCGTCCCAAAAAAGGGACGCTAGGCATAAATGGGTTAAAACGTGTTTCTCTTTTTTTTTTGAGTATGACTTATTATTTCAGATGGGTAGTGCTTCACGGATTTATGTTTTGTTTTCACTATTTATGTCCAATTGAAGTTTTTGGTGCCATGAATGAACAGTGCATTGTATTCGTTTTGAAATTTATTACATTTGAAAAGTGCCTGTAGTTGGGGGTTTTCGTGAAGCTACGTCCTATTTTGATGTCCAGTTTCGATAAGTATCAGGGTTGTTTCTTCTCAACTCTACTCGGCTGGATAAAAAATGGAAAAAATCCACCAGACTCTCAGTGTTAGATAGGTGCTTTTGAAGTCGATAGGCACTCATGATGGATTTGTTGAAATGCTGGGCCTAAAACTTAGTTTGGTCTATCGCAGAGCACGGTATGCTATGCGATTTCAGGAATTTCTTTCTTCCTCTCTTTTTTTTGGGGGGGGATGTTTTACGAATGATGGCAATTATCGTAATTGATCTAATTAAAATACTATCAACAATATTTACAAACGATTATTGCAAATATTTCATTTTGACCGGAGTAATTGTTTTGTGGTGGTCAAAATTGTGGACAATTTTGAAAATGTTTAGGTTTTCTAACTTTGTACGCTTGTAGGAAGTGCTACATTTCACAAAATGCAAACTCATATATCATTTTGAAGAGAATTTAATACTAATTTCAATACACAAAACTAAGTTTCAATATGTGCAATAGGATAAAAGTTATAATTACTTTAATCTGAATAACAAATACAGTGATGAAGTGGATTGTATTTTCCAACTTTCCAGGTCAATCACTGTTATTTTCCTGAGCTTAAAACTCTCGTAAGCTCAATAAAGCATCAATGTGAAGTTGTAATAGAAAATTATGGCTACCCTACAAACTGTTGATAGCTCACTGCAGTCTTGAATTTCAAATGTATCTCGATAATTATTGCCGTTTAACTTTTTTCATTGCAAATATTTTAATTTAGTTTTTTGAATTGAAATCAGTATCAAATTATCTTTAAAATGATGTATAAGAATTTCAGAGCAATAGCCAGCGACCCCCAGACCTTCCTCATACTATATAAGCTGAAACTTTCTCTGCGCAAACCCCTCAACAGAGGTAGGAACAATCGGCCACTTTAAAGTTTGGATGATCGTGGCTTTGGCAGGTAACAGGTGGCAAAGGTGTATAAAATTGCAGAAAATTTCGTCATTTCATAAAGCTTAATTTTTTTATATGTTCTTCTTCGCAGTACTAGAAATCACTTTATCCCTTGCCAGACACTTTTCCATCGTTTCAAACCCCCGCCAGACAACTTCAAAGTCTTGAAAAACGTAATTCTATTACGAGCGCGCTGCAAGAAAGTTCGCGCGTAAGAAAGTTCAGAAGTAGCAGTATAAAATGTGCTTGGCACTTTGAGACATCTTGACGTACTTCGTAGCGGGAGTTTACGAACACAACAATTTTCCATGACTTTGAGGTTGTCTGGCGGGGGTTTGCCACGATGGAAAAGTGTCTGGCAAGGGATAAAGTGATTTCTAGTACTGCGAAGAAGAACAAATAAAAAAAATTAAGCTTTATGAAATTTTCTGCAATTTTATACACCTTTGCCACCTGTTACCTGCCAAAGCCACGATTATCCAAACTTTATAGTGGCCGATTGTTCCTACCTCTGTTGGGGGGTATGCGCAGAGAAAGTTTCAGCCTTTAAACACTCATGTCCATAAATTAAGGATAATGAAGTTCAGGCAAAGAAAGAGAAAGAAGCAAAACAAATTTGACTTATTTGTAAAGTCTATTTATTAAACAAAAAGTAAAGAGCAAAAAAGATGCTATATGTTTGACATAATTAATAAAAATTGCAAGTTTTACTCTCTTGACCAAATTTCAAAAAAGAACCTATTTACAAAAACAGTATAACATGGTTAGTAGGATGGTTAATACGGAGTATGTCTCCCGGACGATGCAATACAGGCCTGACAACGCCTAGGCATGCTGAGTATCAAATGATCAATCTGATCTTGGGGAATATTACACCACTCATCAAGCAATGCACTCCGAAGTTCCGGTAGACAGGTGGGAGGGGGTTGACGGGCTGCAATTCGTCGGCCAAGCATATCCCACACATGCTCTATTGGATTTAAGTCCGGTGAGTATGCTGGCCAATGCATACGGGTGATATCCTCCGATTGAAGGCATTCGTCTACAATGTTTGCACGGTGAGGACGGGCGTTGTCATCCATAAACACAAATTCAGCACCCATGGCGCCCCGAAACAAACGTACATGCTGTTCCAGAATGACATCCCGATAGATGTGGCCTGTAATCGTTACACTCTGAACATGCAGGTCAGTTCTGGAACCAAGAATAATTCCTCCCCAAACGAGCCATCCTGCACCACCGTAACGGTGTCTTTCAATGGTGTTCTCTTGGTGGTAACGGGTACCTGGCGCTCTCCAGATGAATGTCCGGCGAGAATCAGACTCCAAACTAAACCTGGACTCGTCGGAAAACATCACACAAGACCACTGTTGCGGTGTCCACAATGCATGCTCTCTACTTCAGGTTAATCGCAGGCGACAGTGAGTCGCGGTAAGTGGAACACATCTGACAGGCCTACGAGCATATAGACCAATGTGCCTTAAGCGTCTGTACACGGTCTGCCTTGAAACTGTCGTACCGGTAGCTGAAGAGAGCTGACGAGACAGATCTGATGCTGTACTCCGTCTGTTTCTTTTGGCAGTAACTGTCAAATAGCGGTCCTCATTCGGCGTTGTAACTCGGGGGCGACCTGTGCTGTAACGTCTACTCACATTACCATCATCTTGGAATCGTTGCCAAAGCCTGGAGATGACACTCTGGGCGATTGCAAGTTCCTCGGATACTTCCAGCTGGGTATGTCCACATTCCAGTCGTCCGATAATTCTGCCACGTAAAACATCATCCAAATGCCTCCTTTGTGCCATAACTATGCGGTTTTTGCACTGAAAGGCTTTCACAGCGCTTGTGAACAATTTTACTTCTTTGCCACCATTCCTTATATACCCCTCTCTTACACTCTCGTCATTGTGACGTACCATCCACGCCATCTAGTGGTTTCCTGTAATTTGCATATTCTTCTTCAAGATGTGTGTGATCATTCCACAGGTGAAATTTTTATTTTAGAGATCAATTTCTGTGTGATTCTGAATTATCCTTAATTAATGGACATGAGTGTACTATGTCGAAGGTTTGGCGGTCGCTGGCTCTTAGACTATTTGCATTTTGTGAAACATAACATTTTTTTAAACGCATACGTACTTAGAAAACCAAAATAGTTTCCAAAAGTGTCCACAATTTTGGCCACCACTGTATATATAATATATATATATATATATACGTGTGTGTGAGTGCGTTAGACATTGCACTCAAAGATCAACCATACAATTACTGGAAATCTTCAGTAAAATTTTACCGAAAAACTCAGCTTGTATTTGAATACAAGACAATTTCCGTATATGAAGGGACAGCACCCCTCTCGAATTCCAGAATTTCTACTGCAATTTACAGGAATAAAATTCCGCAAACATACGGAAGCAGTGCTGGCGTCCCATATATATTTACAGTTTCCGTATTTTCACGGATTTTTCTTTAACAGAGATATGCGGGTCTTATCAATGCATGCAGCGTAATTCTGTGCTGGTTGATATACGAGATGAAACTTACATGCGAAAGTTGAAACTAATATTATACCAATTACCTTCTTCCTTTCATCTGTCAAACAATAAAATACACAATTCATTCAATCAGGAATTTAATTTTTAACAATGAACCTTGTTTCACAAAGGATGGTTGTTTCAGATCATTCGCTAATTACCTTTCCCGTTATTTTCAACTGCCGAACAAATGGCGTCGGCATTTTATCCCAAGGTAATTGTCGTGTAATTAGAGATTTCTGTCATCCATCACATATTTTGTAATCTTGTGTAAAAATCTTAATTAAATTAGTATCTTTTAACCTCCTCCTTCACCCTCTTCCCCTCCCTCTTTGATTTTTCTTTGTTAAATTTGTTCGGAAGGAATTTGAATGTTTCAATATTTTGTAAAATATGTGAGTGCCCACCTGATTATTTATGACTTGTCAGTTTCTTGTTTGCACTTAAAGGAAACGTAATACTTAAGGTATGAACGTACCTTCGGAACACATTTTTTATTATTTACATTTTAGTGAAAGATCCATGTTTTCAATTGAAATGGTGTATAAAACTAAAAATTTTAATGCTATTTTAATGAAATTCGATGTAAATTAAAAAATATTATCAAATTTAAGTACAAATTTATAAAAATAATGTATTTACGGCACATATCGGGGTCGCCGCGACTGAAGAAAGAGAGAGGAGATAGCAAGAGGGGGTCTGGGTACTGAGTTTCGTGACGTCACAAGAGAGGATGGGATTTGGAACAGTTTACATTGAGTCCAATGGAAGAAATGGAATTAATAATGCCA
>JAWZYV010020136.1:0-20592 GCA_038373885.1 Cheiracanthium punctorium | reverse complement strand
GGAGATTCCTCCAGATTTCTATAGTCCACCTCACACTATTCGGCAGCTTGTTTGGACTTAAGAGTGGTGCAACAGCCGACCTAGAAGAGGGGAGGACAAAAATATAAATGTCAGTCACTGAAACGCAATCCAGCTACAGAATAAAAAAAATCATAAATGAAATGAGAATGTCTTGAAATGAAAGACCTGCGATGAGTCCTACTCCTGCAGTGAGAGAAAAATGAGAGTCCTGCTAACACAATAATTTTCGCGGTTTATATAGATTTCAACCATAGGCTGTTGTTTTGGGAAATCATGCGACTTTTGAATTTGCTTTTTAACGAATTTAATTGCGCTACAGACTCGAAATATTGAGAATGAGTGTTTTCAAAAGGAACTGTGAACTGTTACATACGAAGAACTTATATAGGAGCTACGAAAAACGCTAAACATACTGAATTTTGCATTTTTTCCCTAAACAGGTAAACACATCAGCCCATTTTCTTTAAGGCAGTTTTTGTGCTTATGATTTTTTTCTGAAAATTGCACGAGACATATTCTTTGTCAGTTAATGTCAATTTATGGAGTATTAGATGATGAAACATTATTAATTTTTTCGAGTGTTTAAAATTGATTAGTTTGTTTTTAAAGCCGTTCAGCAATCTTGTGCCGCCTATCGCTTTTAAAAGGAACACCCTTAAGGCTCGTGTGTACTAACTTCGGAAGTTCATCGCCGCAACGTCATTCTGCGCAGAAAACGGTCTTCACTATTACTCCATTTCGAAACGAACTATTGTATATTTTTCATCCTTTCATTTCCTCCCTGAATCTCAAGACATTGACCTACTGTTATCTTTAACAGAATTAACTAAAGCAATTAGAAGTACAATTCCATCTGAAAATAACATGAAGATTTGGTCAGAAGGAAAACTTTCTTGCCAGAAGGGGTCGCTGCTTTTGACAATTTGGGCGTTCCGAGTGGGAGACCTCGCAATTAACCCTCAACCCCCTGTTACGCTACACGGTAATTATGTATAGATGAAAAGGATATAATGGAATAGGTATTGTATGCTGGTTTTACAGTGTTTGCAGGAGGAGATTTTTAGATAACAAGTGTCTGTATACCAGAACAGAGTTCAAACCAACCCCAAGAAAATTGGCCTATGAAGATCATTTACCTTTAACCAAATGGAAAAGATACTTTAATATTAGTTTTTAAAAAGAAATATCGTTGAATTAATACATTTAATTTAAAATTTGTATACAAATTACTTCTGTTTGTTTGTGACAGGTATTATTTTTCAGAAAAAACGTTTGTTGTTAAATAAGTGCATACAAATTGTACAGATTTAGTTGAACTTCGTTACAACGTCATTTAAAATACCATGTAATCATTTATGACACTAGAACCGAGTGACGTTATAAGTGAGCTTCTGTTTTATCAGAGAGATATGCAGAATATTTGACGTTATAAAATAATTGTCGTTATAAACGAATTCAACTATATTTTTAACCCCCCTCTAAACTGAAAGCATGGGTGCCTCATTGCTTCACCGACTCTTTGCAACGTGCGAGCAAGCGTCGGTGAAGAAGTGGTGTTTCAACTGACGAGCGGATCTCGCCCAGGACTCCGGGGGGAAAAACTTGAAAAATGTGTGGCTTGGGGGTTTAAGAATACGCGTGGCGCCATCTTTATTCATTTGATGGAAACAATTGGTAGTTGTGTTTTGTAAGTTCTCTAAAAATTTTAGAAATAAAATTGAAGCTATAAATTGGACATTTCTTGCTGTGAAATTGAAATATTGTAATAAGTACTAGAGAGGAGAGCGAGCTGATTTTTTCAAATGAAATTCGATTGAAACGCGATAAAACTGCTGAAATTCTTTCAATTTCAGTCTGAAATATCAGCTTTATTTATTTATTTATTTATTTTTAAATTAAATTTCTCGTATAAACTTAATGTCCATAAAACGTCGTAACGTAGCTTTAGAAAAAGTTTATAAATTTTTCAATGGCTCTTCTACTGTAATATTTTTAAACATATTGATAAGAACTCGTATACATTATTGATTCTTAGCGATTACAAGTTTGAAAATTATACAATTTATAAAAGCAAAATATTTTTGCCCCAAAACATTCATTTATTTTGAAGATTGTTACATAAGTTTGGTCTCAATCTTAGCAGGTCAATCAGTCAGTCTTAGAAAGTTTACTTTAAAGTCGACACACAGGCGTGGCCAAAACGAAATCTTTCAAACGGCGGGGAAGGGGTAACCGATCGACCAGGGCGGGCAGTACCACGCCAGACTTGTTTTGCACCAGGACGTTCCTCACGGTCCTTCGGCACAGATGCGCCAAGCTCCTGGGAGCGTACTGTCCTCCTCCACCGAAGAGCTCCATCCACTTGCCGACGAATCGGTCGATGCCTTGCGAACAATCTTGTCCACGCGTCATGTACTGCAAAAACTCCCGGACTTCGTCGACGGACACTTCCGGGTCCGGCAGCGTCGCGAAGTACATCTTCAGACACTTCAGGTAATTTTCTGCTTCGGGTCCGTCGCTGTGGTGCAGAACCACCGCTCTCAGGGTCAGGGTGATGAGGGCTATGCGCCGGAATCCTCTTCGGGCATCGCTGAGCATGCGGCCTCCGTTGGCTTGGAGATTCCTCCAGATTTCTATAGTCCACCTCACACCATTCGGCAGCTCGTTTGGACTTAAGAGTGGTGCAACAGCCGACCTAGAAGAGGGGAGGACAAAAATATAAATGTCAGTCACTGAAACGCAATCCAGCTACAGAATTAAAAAAATCATAAATGAAATGAGAATGTCTTGAAATGAAAGACCTGCGATGAGTCCTACTCCTGCAGTGAGAGAAAAATGAGAGTCCTGCTAACACAATAATTTTCGCGGTTTATATAGATTTCAACCATAGGCTGTTGTTTTGGGAAATCATGCGACTTTTGAATTTGCTTTTTAACGAATTTAATTGCGCTACAGACTCGAAATATTGAGTGTTTTCAAATTGAACTGTGAACTGTTACAAACGAAGAACTTATATAGGAGCTACGAAACTGTCGGAGAAAAACGCTAAACATACTGAATTTTGCACTATTTCCCTAAACAGGTAAACACATCAGCCCATTTTCTTTAAGGCAGTTTTTGTGCTTATGATTTTTTTCTGAAAATTGCACGAGACATATACTTTGTGAGTTAATGTCAATTTATGGAGTATTAGATGATGAAACATTATTAATTTTTTCGAGTGTTTAAAATTGATTAGTTTGTTTTTAAAGCCATTCAGCAATCTTGTGCCGCCTATCGCTTTTAAAAGGAACACCCTTAAGGCTCGTGTGTACTAACTTCGGAAGTTCATCGCCGCAACGTCATTCTGCGCAGAAAACGGTCTTCACTATTACTCCGTTTCGAAACGAACTATTGTTTATTTTTCATCCTTTCATTTCCTCCCTGAATCTCAAGACATTGACCTACTGTAATCTTTAACAGAATTAACTAAAGCAATTAGAAGTACAATTCCATCTGAAAATAACATGAAGATTTGGTCAGAAGGAAAACTTTCTTGCCAGAAGGGGTCGCTGCTTTTGACAATTTGGGCGTTCCGAGTGGGAGACCTCGCAATTAACCCTCAACCCCTTGTTACGCTACACGGTAATTATGTATAGATGAAAAGGATACAATGGAATAGGTATTGTATGCTGGTTTTACAATGTTTGCAGGAGGAGATTTTTAGATAACAAGTGTCTGTATACCAGAACAGAGTTCAAACCAACCCCAAGAAAATTGGCCTATGAAGATCATTTACCTTTAACCAAATGGAAAAGATATTTTGTTATTAATTTTTAAAAAGAAATATCGTGGAATTAATACATTTAGTTTAAAATTTGCATTCAAATTACTTCTGTTTGTTTATGACAGGTATTATTTTTCAGAAAAAACGCTTGTTGTTAAATAAGTGCATACAAATTGTACAGATTTAGTTGAACTTCGTTACAACGTCATTTAAAATACCATGTAATCATTCATGACACTAGAACCGAGTGACGTTATAAGTGAGCTTCTGTTTTATCAGAGAGATATGCAGAATATTTGACGTTATAAAATAATTGTCGTTATAAACGAATCCAATTGTATTTTTAACCTTCTCTAAACTGAAAGCATGGGTGCCTCATTGCTTCACCGACTCTTTGCAACGTGCGAGCAGGCGTCGGTGAAGCAATGGTGTTTCAACTGACGAGCGGATCTCGCCCAGGACTTCGGGGAGAAAAGCTTGAAAAATGGGTGGCTTGTGAGGTTAAGAATACGCGTAGCGCCATCTTTATTCATTTAGTGGAAACAATTGGTAGTTGTGTTTTTAAGTTCTCTTAAAAATTTTAGAAATAAAGTTGAAGCTATAAAATGGACATTTCTTGCTGTGAAATATTGTAATAAGTACTAGAGAGGAGAGCGAGCTGATTTTTTTCAAATGAAATTCGATTGAAACGCGATAAAACTGCTGAAATTCTTTGAATTTCAGTTTGAAATATCATCTTTATTTATTTATTTATTTTTTAAATTAAATTTCTCGTATAAACTTAATGTTCATAAAACGTCGTAACGTAGCTTTAGAAAAACATTATAAATATTTTAATAGCTCTTCTACTGTAATACTTTTAAAAATGTTGATAAGAACTCGCATACATTATTGATTCTTAGCGATTACAAGTTTGAAAATTATAAAATTTATAAAAGCAAAATATTTTTGCCCCAAAACATTCTTAAATGGTATTATGAAGTGTTCCAAATTTATATTTCAAAGTTACGTTTGATAGAAAATTTTTTAGTCTGTCAATTTTGAATTTGAGTTTAAAAACAACGCTTCTTCTTTTTTCTTTTTATGAAAACTGACGAGCTCTTCAGATATGAAATTTGCAGCACTTCACAGTATAGTTTCGAGGAAATATTTTAGAAATTTTCAGAGTTTCATTCCAGTAAGTTTATTTCTTATCTGAAATGAAAGTTAACCAAAAAGCGGACTTCTCCGAAAAAGTGACCAGTTTAGTTTCTTTTTTCAGAAAATTAAGTAACTTTTCAGATTTGAAATTTGTTTCAGTTCGCAGTATGGTTTCTGAGGAAACAGTCTAAAAAGTTTCTTAGTTCTGGCATGGTATGTTTTTTTCGGATCTTTAGTGAAAGTTCATCAAAACTGCCTTCCTCTGAAAAAGTGCCAAGTTTAACACCCAGCCCCGCAATAATAATTTCTATTGTATCGGCACTATACGGGGATTTTTGCATACGTCTGCACATTCATCCTCATTTCTGTTTTTTCTTGCAGAGCCTTTTGGAGCTGGCTGCAAATCAATCATGGTGTTTTTCCCCACCCCCTATTTGTTTGTTCCTTTGCCGATATCTTTTTATGCACTAATTCTTCTTGATTTTCTATGTGGCAACAATTTACGCTTGCACTTGTTATTTATCGAAGATAAATCGCGCCGTAACTGATTCAATGCTATACTAAGTTTCTGTTCTTTAATGCCCAGATCACACCTTCTCCTACGTTCAGTCTTCAATTCAATCAAGTATTTCGTTCAGCGTTCAACTTGTTCGACTATTTCACTCAACTGGTTTGGCTGGAAAAGGGAATGAGCGAATCTGCGATGTCACTGCAGCCTCTCTTTGCTTGCCTGTGACTGGTCTATCGGAGAAGTTGAACAAGTTGAATGAAATACTCAATTTTTCCCGGTCCGGCTGGGAAAGGTTGCGGATGTTGAACATGCATATCGCACAAGACTTTTCACCCAACTGTTGTGGAAAACAGTCAAACGAAAGGGTTTCTTGAATTGAAGATCGGGAAGGTGTGATATGGGCTTAAGGCTCTTGTGTACTAAATTCGGAAGTCGATCGCCGTAATGTTATTCTATGGGGAAAACGGCCTTCAGTAGAACTCCATTTCGAAACGAACTATTGCATATTTTTCATCCATTCTTTTTTCCTCTTAATCTGAAAACATTAATCTATATCTTTAGTTTAACAGAACTCGCCTAAAGTAATTAGAAGTACTTTAATTACATCTGAAAATAACATGAAAATTTCAACGGCTGCTACTTTCAGGATTGCCAGGCGATTGCAAGAAATCTGTGCTATTCTGAAAGATTTTAAAACGAACATGTGTTAGCTGAGACACTTCTCCGTAGTTACATGTTTTTTTATTCTATTTATAAATTTAAAATATGCTGAAAATTTTGATTTTTATGTAACTTTACGGGCTGTAAAATTTCAGTTTCAGTCGGAGTTTCTTCAAGAATTCCTTCTCCCTACAGTTGAAGTGATTGATGGCCAGGCAACTCCAGAACTCCCTGTTGGGGGGTTGTGAAGGAGAAAATCGTACAATGGAGGCACAGCAAGGCAGTGCTGTTGCATACCGTTAGCGCACGGGGGGGCGGTGTTGAGGGTGAATTGTGTGGTCTCCCCGACTCGGACCGCCCAAACTGTCAAAAACAGCGCCCCCCTCTTGCAAGAAAGCTTTCCCTTTTAACAAATTTTCATGTTATTTTCAGATGTAATTAACGTACTTCTCATTATTTTAGACGCGAGTTCTGTTAAACTAAAAATATAGATCGATGTTTTCAGATTAAGGGGAAAAAAGAATGGATGAAAAATATGCAATAGTTCGTTTCGAAATGGAGTTCGTGAAGTCCGTTTTCCCCATGGGGCAGATATTCCATAAGCTATCGGCGCTCAATTACACCTGTTTAGTTTATCTTTTAGGTTTGACATTTCCTACCGCGTATTTCACTGATCGTTTAAGAGGGATTTTTTTTTTTTTAAACTTCATAGATCATTGTCTTCTTTTGTGATTGACGTACTTTGGCATACCGCACCCTCGCCCCCGAATAGAAAAAAAAAAAACTTCAAAATGTAAAAATGACATGGATCACGGTCTTGCAATTTGATTAGTTAATAAATAATTTCGTAATAAGATTAATTAAATAATCCTAACTAATATTATAAATGCGAAAGTGAGTTTGTTTGTTTATGACGCTTTCACGCCTAAACCGCTGAATCGATTGGATGCATTTCGGTTTAGATATAGATGGGACCCTGGAGTTGGTTATAGGCTACTTAGAATTTTAGATTTTTAATTACTTTTTTAATTATTAATTAAAAACCGTTTTTGCGTTGTCATGCTTGGCGAGTTTCGCCCGTATCATATGATTCATGTTTTGAGCTAACAAGAATGCTATTACTTCAATAAAGAAGCACGTGCATCTGAAAAACATTAAATAATACGGAAACTGGGACACTGGGGGGACCCTGAGTGTTATAGGCTACTTTTTATGCATATATCACAAATAGTTCTTTTACAGGGATACTCATAAGAATCACATTACGCTCTATGTGTATCTCTGTAAGTACTGAACCGATTCCAAAACTTTCTTCACTGATAGTAAGCTACACTATTCTTGAGTATTATAGGCTAAAATTAATGCATGTAGAGCAAATAGTTCCTTTACAGGAACACTCAAAATAATTCTAATACATTACGCTCTATGGGTATCTCTGTAACTATAGAACCGATTCTAAAACTTTTTCGCTAATAGAAAGCTGCACTATTCCTGATTAACATAGGCTAAAATTCATGCATATAGCATAAATATTTCTTTTACAAGAACACTAAAAACTGTTCGCAAATACTGTCGTAACTGTCTGTATTCGCCAAATGCCTGAAAAAAAATCTAAATTTAGTAATTTTACATACTCTGTTATTTTAAATGAAGTATACTACCATGCATTATACTTCATTTAAAATAAGTAAAAAGCAAATAATATTTAAATGCAGTTTCTTTAGTCGCAAACATATTTGTTATTCACACATGCTTCGTTTCTCTCGGGACCTAATTCTAAAGCCGACGCGGACGAAGTCGCGGGTAGCCGCTAGTTAATACATAAAGATATATAGATAATTTGATTAATTAATTAAAACTTAACTATGAAAATAATTGAGACTTAATTAAGCTTTCGAAGAGTTAAGGCCGATCTTACTGAAAGTCATGAAACTTTTCAACAGCTTTCAAAAATATCTAATTGCCCTAGAGACTCGGAAAAATTTAGAATGTCTGTTTACAAGTTGTACTGCGAACTTTCACAAATGTTGAACTTATAGGAATAACGAAACACTCGGAAAGAAATGCTAAACATAGCCAGCATGATGCAGCCGGCTATGTCAAAAATGTTCTTTAGCTCTGCGGCACGCACTGGGCGATTCGATTGACCGCCATCTTGCTGGTAGTTACATCGTGCTATGGCAACGGCTGCACTCTCTCGACATTGGTAAATGGTTGCGCCTCAAAGATTTGACGCTGCATTTCTGTTTAAAATTACGATTAAAAAAATTGAAAGAAGTTAATTATTTTGTTCATTATCTTTTTATACACTCTGTAAAAGTAGCGTGCATAATAAAGTTTGCCTTGATAAACTGGCTTCTAAATTTGAGTAAAACTGAAGACGAAGAAGAACTTCCCCCCATTTTAAGCCACTGCACGTACCCAGCACATTCTGATCTTCGAACCCATGTTTTAGCTTCACACATAACATTGCAGTAATGAAAACAATAGTATCTTTAAACAAGGTCGTATTGTTTTAAAATTAAGGATAAATCACTGGAAGTTAATGCAACTACATATAATCATACACTATAGCGGTTGCATTGTCTATCTGAGATGTTGGACAGAGGTTTGACATACCTGCCAACCTGCTCCCCCCCCCTCAAAAAAAAGAAAAAAACAGGAACTCGGCTAGCACGATACAAGTGACATTATTTTGCTGGTATCACGGGTTGTACATATTTCAAAAGAAAAAATCGAGGTCTTTTCAAAGACTGCTCCAAACAATCTAATATTTTTCAAGGACTTAAAATACAGAAATTGATTAGTATAATAAAAAAAATGCTTTTATGTTTAAATGCATTGTTGGCAGGTTCTGAGGGGGGTGGGGGCACAGTGGCATATCCCCCTTCCCCAGATGAACTAACTTTATATTATAGAATATTGATTTATTTTCTGAGTTCAAATTAATTAATAAGAAAAAAGGAAGGAAAAATTTTGTGCTCCCCCCCTCCAGAATTTTTTTGCAGGATCCGCCACTGAGCTTCATTAACAAAAATGTTTAGTAAATAAATATTAA
Organism: Cheiracanthium punctorium; assembly: GCA_038373885.1. Taxonomy (NCBI): domain Eukaryota; kingdom Metazoa; phylum Arthropoda; class Arachnida; order Araneae; family Cheiracanthiidae; genus Cheiracanthium; species Cheiracanthium punctorium. Next base: position 11,436 of record JAWZYV010020136.1, on the reverse strand, counting down.
AAATTGAAATACTTAAGAAGTTAATAAATAAAAAATAAAAGCCGTTGAAAAGATTTTTCTCATTCAGTCATGTTAGTCTAATGCGAACCATTCCCTTTTAAATCACGGAAATAATCATTCGATTTCTTAGTTTTTCATACAAACTTTCAGACGCATTTAAAAATCGATAAATTTATAAAAATAAATCGAAATAAGCATTTAAGTACTTTGTAACTGCGTTAAAGATTTGAATGAAAAAATACTTAAAGGAAAAAGGTCATGTATTTAGAGGATTCAAAAAGATTGACATCGACTTGGCAGCCTTGATAAATCGGAACAATATATATACCCCAAAATCGTTTTTCCTTAAGAAGACTTGAAAATTAGAAAATATACGATTATGGGATGGTTGGCAGATAAGAAATTGTCGTTTAAATTTTTTTCGAAATTGTCACGATTTTTTTTTACTTGCCTAGAAGAACAAGTAAAGCAAAGCAAAAAAAAAAAAAAACGAAGAAGAAGATATATATATTGCACTTACCAACAGGCATACAGAGTATCCACGCCCATGCGGTTTTGGTTCTCACAAGAACCATTAAAAAGTCCAGTCCGTACAAGGATGCTCATGTATTTCCAATCGCAGAAGCTCAGGGCCAACCTTACAGCTTCTGCAGACACCAGATAACCGGGGGCAGACGCAGGACCCGCAGAAATGTAGATACACTGTCCAACATCAAATAGGTAATCGTCCCTAGAAGGGACTCTCGAGTCATCCTTGATGCGCAAAGGTGCCAGGATCCATGGAACATCCGAAGCTTTTATGTCTGGTCCATTCATATGCAAACGCTGCGTAGCCACATTTATCATGCTTTTCGTCCCCGTTAACTCAAGTACGCGCGCAAAAAACTCCGTCATTCTGGCGACAACGTCCTGGTCTTCGCACATGTTTGACAACAAACCGTCGACTAGCAGTAGGTACATCTCCTGCAATGTTCCTTTGTCAATAATATTCCACCTTTTGTTTATGGCGAGAATTATTGAATCCCATTCAATTGGTTCTTGTGTTTCCACTGACTTCTTTATGTGGAATTTTATATACTCGATCAAACACGGAATTCTCATATTTCACAAACAAACTAAGCCAACTCCAAAAAATCTTCTTCAACAGCCTTCTTAGACGAGACTACTCACCCTAACCATTAAGCCCAAGAAAATTACTTCTTATAAGCTATCAAAAACTGACGGCTAAAAGAAATTCAAAACTCAAAAGTACGCAAGAATGTACTTAAAAAGGAAACTTTCTTTTTCAAACAGTATGTATGTATGTATAGTATATGCGTGCAAAAACCTGCCTTAACTGAAGCCTTTATTAATCAAAATCTTGTTAGCGGAACTATTACTGAAATTGAACCCCTATTCAATAGCAAACTCTTTAGCGGTAAATTTTTTCAGTCTCTTTTGAAGCCATTTAAAACAGACTTTACTACTGTATATGCATGTGAGTAATATTTCATATTTAACAACACTATATTCCAAGCTTCACTGAAAAGGGGATCAACCAGGCACGTATCCAGAAAAACATTTCGGAGAGGGTACAAACGGTAAAAAAAAATTTCAGAATTTTTCACGAAAAGATTATGACATTATCATTTTCGTAAAGAAAATCAAAATTTTGTAAACCCCCACTACCCTTAAATACATCCTTGAGGCCAACACTGTGAGATAAGACAACATAAATTTAATGTTCCTGATCATCGCATATAGAAGGCGAAAGCCTTCTTTTGCGAATGCAATTCTCTGAATTCGAATACAATTCTCCGACAGCCAGAAAGCAAACCAACAGCAAGCAAATACATGGCTCCACAATTAAAATTAGTGATAAAGGAAAAGGTAATATACTGGCCCTAAAGCAAGCTCAATAATGTTTAAATAGCAAGAGGGCATGCAATGCCTCAGAATCAGATTGTTGTGTTGTGTGCAGTAAGGCAAACCTGCACGAGGGGTATTTGCCAAGGATGGGTAGTACCTTGGTCAGAGGACTTTCTAAGGGGTTCTTACGCGTATGCACGTTACATCTGGAGAAAACAGACCGTGCACATTCGCCACGTATACATAATAATCTTTTAGCGGGCTGGATTCGAATCCGACACCCTGCCAAATGAACTAAATGATTGCGCATGTTATATACGTTGGGTATGTATATCGAAAATGTAAAGAATGTAATGTGATTTTCTGTCTATAATTTTAAAAGCCCCGTAGGGGGCTTTTATAGCCCCGAAAAGGACTCTTTGTAGCCCTGAAAAGGACTGTTTGTAGTCCTGAGAAGGACTGTTTGTAGTCCTGAGAAGGACTGTTATTCCTCTATACGTTCAACTCCGCTAAGGTTACCATCGTCATCAGTGTACAACTCAGTATCCTCAGATGAATCCAAAACGCTGAATTGGATTGTTTCAACTGTGTTTTCAGCCAGACCATCTAACTCCCACATTCTTTTTTCTTCTTTTTTCACGTGCTCAACGCAGTTAAACCAAGAAGCTTTTTCTATTCCTTCAGCAGTTAGCTTCATAATTTCGTCCATTTTAAATGTCCGATTCTCTGCTGAAACATGGCCTTTAACCTGGCTCCACACAAGCTCAATTGGATTTAACTCGCAATGATACGGGGGCAAACGAAGTACTGTGTGTCCATGAAATGCAGCTATTTTGTCAATTTTGTAGCTTTCGTATAATTTTTTGTGATCCTTGACAATGCTAAGCAGTTCTGCCTTTAGCATGTCATCACTCCAGAGTATGTTTTTTTGTGTGAGCCATGCTTGTATATCTACTTTCTTGGTAGCACTTGATGGAATTTGCTCTACATGAATTGAATGATATGGAGCATTATCCATAACAATTATACTTCGGGGCTGGAGTTCAGGCAGAAGTTTTTTTTCAAACCATTCTTCATAATGGGAACCATTCATTTCATTATGATAGTCTCCAGAATTTTTCTTGGCTTTAAAAATTTCTACGGATCCTTTAACAAACCCGTCTTCATTTCCAGCCCCTATTATAATTAATCTCGCCCCTTTACCTGACGGTGCTTTTAGTCCAGTTGACAGACCATTTAAAAAGGCATGTCTCTTGGATTTCACACTTGAGTCTTGCCACACACGTTCCTTGGTGTACCCTGCATTTACCCACGTTTCATCTGTATAGTAAATTTTTCGGCCTTCGGAACGGTAACGTAGCATTGTTCTCAAATACTGATGACGCCATTGCAGTATATCATCACGTTCTATCAGCATCGAAGAACGGCTTCTCTTTTTATATACAAATCCCAAATCTTTCATCAAGCTCCTGACGCATGTGATTCGGAGATTTGGAAGATCTTCATCTTCGTTTATAGCGGCCATTACTTTTTGGGCTGTGGGTATCTCATTTTTGAAAAAAAAAGAATGCACTTTTCTACGAATTGCAGTTTTTGTGAAATCATCATAAATTTGAAGCCTTCGTCGTGTAGCCACTTTTAAAGGCCGCTTTTTCCCAGGAGTAGATAGAGTCCCGCTCTTCCTTATTTCTGTTTTCATTCGGTAAATACTAACCGACGAAACACCAGTTAATTCAGAACAGAGTTGAACAATTTCATTTTCTGATTTTGACTGATGTTGCTCTCTGAGTTTAGTGTACACATTTAAGACAATAACCTTAGCAGAGCTCCTTAAGGGTTTTGCTCACTTAGCACTACTGGTGTGAATCAGATATTATCATGTACTATTCCACGTGGGAGGACCTACAAAACCGGATTGTGAGACACTTCGGCCAACGGGCCTGCCCCTTTGACAGCTCAATAGCTTCCCCCTCCGTGTCTGACAGATTTTGACAATAGAGGGAGTGGTTACCAAACGGCCATCCCCGCATTGAAGTTGGATGGTCAGCTTGGAATATTCCCTCAAAAAGATCCCGAAAAGGGATTTTCAGGTTACTGTAGTGAAATGAAAATGTATCATGTTTTATCAACGTACTGATTTTTAAAAACTGTTTCCACTGCCTTTTTTTTTTTTTTTTTACTTTCTTTGTGTTGTTTTATAGTAGCAATTTTTCAGTTCACTAAATGTAAGTCTGTTTAGATTTAACAGAATTTCTTACTTCAGCTCAAGAAGAGAAAAAAAAACCACTTTTAGTACATGAAATTTCTTTCAAGTACCCGTTTACATATTTGATGAATTTTGAAACTGAAATAGCAGAAAAATAATTCTTGTTTAATAATTTCGAACTAGTATCTATTCCAGGAATTTTCAGAAAGAAATGTCAGGGAATAGCACTAAGTATTACTAAAAATATTATTGTAGCATTTCATCAGAAATTATGTGACTTTTTCAAAATCCATAGCAAAAGTGAGCTAATTCAACTGATTTTCGAACTGATCGGAGACGTGAGCACGTGTCTGTTAATTCACAAACTAAATTATGCACATTAGCAATTAATTACATATCTGCTGATTAAACTGTTTTAATTAATTATCAAAGATAGTACGTGCGACACTGAGTGAGCGCAAATAACGCCGCCCAGTAAATAAAAGTCATCTAAATATTATTTATATTTTACATTTTAATAACGTTCAAAACAAAATATGCATTTATACACACTTTTTTCTACATATATAGTGCTGCAAAATTGCTGCATTGTTTGGTAGGCATTTAATAGTACTCTACTTTTGATAATTTTATGATGTAACATGCAGTCGATGAGGCAAGGGGCGTAGCCAGAAAGTTTTTTCGGGGATGGGTGATATGAGATATAATTTTGCATTGATAAACTCAATTTCTTATCGACGACAAAAATCTGAAAGCTCTTTTTACTAGAAACTAATTTTGAAATTTTCGCAGAGGGATATATCCCGATATCCCACTCCCTGGTACGCGCCTGCAGTAGCGTAGAAAGGGGGGGTTCGGGGCTCGAGCCCCCCCCATACCTTTGGAAGATGATAGAAAATAACCATATATCAGTCTCTTTTTCAGAGTTCAGAATCGATGAAAACACACTGAGCCCCTCTCCCCCCTACCCAAACCTACCAAACTGCTACGCTACTGCGCCCCTGCGACGAAGAATCGGATTGAGGGGAGACCTAGCGTTGGATTCAAGCCAATATATGACCAATTTTGTATAATATGGCGAACGCGCACATTAAATCGGAAGGGCCAGATATCATTATAATCTGGGTTTGGTCATTCGGTTTTAAATACTGTTCTACTACAAGGCGGTCTATTTATGTAGGATCATAAGTAGATATCATTTGTATAATAGCAGATAATACATTAATTGTGTCACTATTTCAATACATAAACTTCTGTTGTATTTTTATGGCAAATATATATATATATATATATACATATAATTATGAAAGTAATAAACCCTTAGAATTTTCGTATATCCTTCAACAAGCGGTTTTGCTAATGGTGGAGGAGGGAGGGGATAATTCTTAAAAAGCACTTCAGTAAGAAAAGTCAAAATTCATTTTCATATCCGACAAAATAAAAAGAAAGAAAAAAAATATACATTAAAACATAAAAAATAAATCATTACCACTCCCCCCCCTCAGACCTATGTGTTAATTAAATTCCCAGTTTAATAGGGATTTTATCTCTTTGAAATCTTAACACTTCTATGTCATCAGATGAGCCTGATCACAGATGGTCGGGGCCCCGGTTATTTTGGGGCCCCTATACTATCACAAGCATTTTAACTTATTTTTGTTTGCTGTTGCATTTTTCTGACATAAAAATAAAACATTTTTAAAGAATACTAAAATTGAATTAAAAATTACCTATTTATTTATACTTATTCAGAACAAGACTATGTATTTAAAAGTGATTTTAATATATTTTTAGTCCGTTTGTATTATTAGCGCACGGGTGCACAAATTTCAGGAATGGCAATAACGAGACATGGGAGCAAAGTTTCTCACTCCAAAAAATTTTCTTGATACACCAAAAATTTCGAAATTTTCTTTCCTTCATCACGAAATAAAAAATGTTAACTAATGGATATTTTGTGATAAGCATATATGTGGCCACATACCATACGTTTTCAAAAACTCCCAACTTCTTGTTTATTGATCCACGAGTCTTAAAGACCTTTCAATTAGAACAGAAAATAAGCCTGTAAGTAGATTTATTGTTACAAATTATGCTATAGGTATTACAAAGGAAATTTATTTGCAAAAATTTTATCATTGCAGCATGTATGAATATGTAATAAATCATGATAACAATAAATTGGGAGATTTGGCGGCCCTTATTTTTCCGGGGCCCCGAGCTATTGCCCCGCATGCCCGTGTGATAATCTGGCTCTGGTCATCAGCGTACCTGAATGCAATTTTTGAGACATTTCGGGGGATCATAGCCCCCTGAAAGCTTCATTTGCTGTTATTGTAAATGGCAAACTATTATTTTAGAGGAAACCTTTTTAGGAAAGTCTCCCCCTCCCCCTTAGCGCCTATCGAATTAAAATTGAATTATTAAATTACACATGTGCCTTCCCCCATTTATGGAAAGAAAGTACATTAAACCTCATAATTCAACTGAATACCCCATTCCACTCCAGATTTTCTACAAAATAAAAGAAATTTATTTCAAGTATTTAATTCAATTATTACACAATATCTTTTCAGATGGCGTTTTATACAGTGGGTTTTTTCCAGGTGCCGTTTCTTCCGGCGGCGTTTTTCCGGAAACGTGTTCTTCCGGTTGTGTTTTTTCCGGCGGTTTTCTTCCTACATTTGCGAAACTGTGCGCTTTATTTTATAAAGCGGAAATTTTTACCGCTTTATAAAATTGGTAAAAAAATATGGAAGACAAAAACCGATACCTTTCTTGCTGCTAAAAAGTAAAGAGAACATAATTTTGCACTACAGTAACTTCCAGTAACCCGAAATGCGCAAATGAAATTTCCCTTTGTAAAATCTAAGGAAATTTTTCTTCCCTCGACAGATAATCCCTAGGTTTATCAGTAAAATGATTGATTGACCTAGAGTGGGGTTGAGAGAGCGCAACAAAGGATATCAAGTAACAAAGAGAAGCCCAAATGACACACTCCCCCGAGGATTAACGGAAGAGGTAGTAATCCTCTTTGATTGACAAGCTTCCTCCCTGATAAGCACAGAAATTGCCGCTTTACCTACTAACTGCCTCAAGACAGGTGGCAGGTAATTTATGAAAATTATGTATAAATATAAGACCATTATAGCCGGTTCACGTAAAATCCGTCGTGGCTCCAATGTCCACCATGTTTAAACCATGATGTGCCGATTTCAGGTGGAAATTGGTCTTTCATCTGGAATTTGTTTTAAAATTAGGGACCAGCAATCAGAAGATCAACCCCTCTCGGGTGTGATGACACCTATTTCCAGGGATAGTGCAATCGTCTATCCCTAGACATGACAACAACAACAATTACATAAGACCATTATGGAGATAATTTTTAGTTTTTAAAAATGTATGGCAATATTTTTTGAGCAAACAAGCTTGAACTCATGGCGTGTGCATCCAATTCACTGAAGGAATTTTTGCCTGAATTTTTGATCGCTTCTAATTTTTATTACTAAAAAAAATGGAACAAAACTATAAAAAAAGTCGTATTAGGACTAAATAAAGTAGAAATGGACTATATTACTTTATTTTGTTTTATGAAAGCTATAGAGTGGACATTCTAATTTTTCGAATTTGAATATTTTTCATGAATTTTCTGGGAAACTAAATGGTGAAATTTTTTATGAATATTTTACAACAATTTTTTATATATATTGTATTCCTAGCGTGACTGAGCATAAATGAAGTTACAATTTTATTTTCAACCGATTTTAAAAAATCGTGCGTTTTAGGTTTAGACATTTAAAATATAACCCATGAGGTTAAACAATCGAAAAAATTAATAATGCCTATCCACCTAATGCATTATGTACTAAAACTAACAGTCAAGTCGTATGCCTCATGCAACTTTCAGAAAAAATTCATAATCACAAAATTCGACTTCAAAAATGGTTATGGAGTCAGCCTGTTTAAGGAAATATTTCAAAATTCCATATGCTTAGCACTTTTTCCTGCAAGTTTCGTAACTCCTAGTAACAGTTCAGTGTAATCATTGGATCAGTTAAGATCATTGTAATAGTTCAGAGTACAATTCGTAAACAGACATTCTAAATTTTTCAGCATGTCTCGCGCAGGCAAATTTTTTTATATGTTCAAAAGTTGCACGATTTTCAAAAAGTTTTAAGGGTGTTCTTTTTGAAAAGCGACAGGCGTCACTTTTGACCAACTTTAGAAACAAACTAAACTAGTTCGTTCTGAAACTTCTTTAGAATTTGTAAAGGCATTTTTCTCCATAGAAAAGCGTTGGATGGTCATTTGCCCCGAGAGAGTACAGAAGCCCCCTAAAACTTTGTTAGAAAACTCGCAGTAAACCTTGAGAAACGTAAAAAAAAAAAAAAAAAAAAGAAGAAGAAGAAGGTCGTAAATTAAGTCTATCCGTAGTCGCTAGTATTTTCGGATCAGAAGCCCTTTGCAGCTTTTGATGAACATTTGAGGAAATTAGAAACGCTGAATATGGATAAAATTTTCGGGAAAAAAATTCTATTTAGCACAAAATGAGGCTTATTTCTATTTTTACATAGCTTGCTAAATTTATAAAATCAGACATGACATATATATTTTTTTTTTATTTATATTTTAAGAAACGCCATCTAAAGATGAGAAATATAGAAGACAGTAATGCTCTTTAACGTCCATTTTACAAGTTCCGAATTTTTCAACTGATATGTATTTTCGGAATGCTTCGTGGGGTTCTTCTTTCTCGTATTTCTTTCAAATTTCTCATGAACTTTTGAATGCAATTGCAATGAAATTTTGAATGCAATTTTCAGAGTATTTCTGTAGCAACGATTTCAGCAAAAATGTATACATGTTAAACGAAATAAAACAAGTTAAATTTCTGAAAAATAGTATTTTATCAAGAAATATTTTTCGGAAAAAATGTAATATAGTTTGATGTTACTCTTTTATGCTCGTTTTGAGCTTGTTCAGAAAAATTCTGCTTTTTTAATTGATATAGAATGTATCTGCAGCATTTTGAAAGTTGGATGTTTTGAATTCACCTATCCAAAGATAATTATTTCTGAGATTTGAATTCGATAAAATCATCTTAAAATGTATCTTATTTATCCTTGCATTACATACTGTTGAAAATTGAAGACTAAAGAAGAAATGGGATTCAAGTTTGGGATTCATTTGATAGTTTTTGTATTGTTAATCTTTAAAACCTTACTAAGGTGCATATTTATAATATATTAGCATTTGAAAAAATAATAAAAAATGATACATTTATAAATGAATTGGCATTTAAAAAGAGAAGAGAAGAAAATAATTTCTTTTTAGTTTCCTAAGAACTTTCAAAGCAGTTTGTTTCAGAAAATGTATAATTCTTCTTTGTAAGTTTCCTATATGTTGCTATTACGTTAGGTAAGTCCCATTGAAATTATTCTTCTGATCCCATTTATTTATATCCAATTGCTATAATTAAAAACAAGTATCCATTCCGGTTTCTATACTAATCCTATGAACAATGGCGCTCGAGAATGGATGTCTTCTGTGACGTCACGGAAAGCAAGGTTTCGGCCCGGTAGAGGAAACTCCCATCTCGCGTGGCCTCGATTCAACAGAGCCTTTAATGGGCCCTTTGGGAGGTTCTCTACTCTCTCCTGGCAAACAATCACTGCAATGATTTTTTATGAAAAAATCATTGAAGAAGCTGCATTGAAGAAAGCTGCTTTCACAAATTGAAAGTTTTAGAATGAAATATTGAATATTCTTCAACCATTTTATCCGGAAAACATTCATCTAATAACTTTAAGAAGCAAAATTTCTCTAGTGCAAGTAAGAGACCATTAACTGTAATCGATTTTTTCAAGTTTTATACTTAAAAAGTGTTTTTTATTTATCTCAGTGTGTAGTGTAACTTATTAAGAAATACAGTGAACTCTCATTTCGAAGCGTTTGAAAGGTCCGATTTAAAATCGCGTATAACTGAGAGCCGCGTATAGCTGAAATGGTCTTATTTTTTAACTCTTCATCTACATTATGAGAGACAAAAGTATGTTTAATAATATATTGTTAGTTAAAAGTGTAATGCAATTTTAAAGTGTGTAATTTAAAAATATTTAACTATACAAGTAAGTTTAATTAATTCAGAAATAGAATGAACGTATAATTTCATTTTACATAGGAAAAATTTTAATTGGTCTAACATTCCTTTATCAATATTTTTTCCATGTCCCGCAGAGGTCTGGGCGCTAAACTCCGTTTCTATTAGATCATGGCAAGTGAAGCAGCATCCGGTTTGGCCAGTGCTTGGGAGGGTCAACTTCCTCTCGGCTCGACTACTGTGGGACCGTGTACGCTAATGGCAGCAGGTGCATGTAAAATCAGTCGTAGCTCTAATATCCTCCAAGTTGTTAAACGATACCTCTGGGGGTGCCGATTTCAGGGGGTTGGTCTATCCTCTGGAATTGGTTCAAAATTAGGGGACCACGGACTAAATCGTACTTCCTCCCACTGGAGCCCTAAAAATGGAAGGCGCACCTCCTCTGACCATCGCCTCCCTTTGGGGGGGGGATCTGGCACAGTCGTTTGCGGTTGTCAGGGTGCATCAGAAACAACAACAAATCTTTTCAATGCTATAGATTATTTTTTTAGGCCCCGTTCGTAATACAATCTCTTCTAACACATTAGAACATGTTATTGCATTTGAAGTTGAGTCATAATTTTACAGATAACGTCTGTATTTTTCTAGAGCTCTTTATAGGATGAGGTGGGACAGAAAGATCAGTTGCATTATTATCATCTTATTTATCATCATATTCACCCTTAAACTAATTTATAATGACAAGCAATAATTGATTTATTTAGATCAATCAAGTTTCAGTGTCTTAGTTTACTTGATATTATATTTTCATCAACATTCGCGTTTTTTAAACACTGTCTTTGAGGACGTCGTAGAAAAGCACATCTGTGTGACAGGATTTGTGAATTTCGTGTGTAACTGAGAAAGACAATTCAAAGTCGCGCTTTCAAATGAGAGACGTGTATCATTATTTTCCTATTTCTCGTGACGGGACCTTCCAAAATTCGCGTATAAAAGAGAAGCGCTTATAACTCAGAGGTCATTGTATTCTGAACTTCCTTGAGTCTTTGGAGCAATCAGTTTATTTTGTGCATTAGGAGAAGTTGCAGGGAAGATTTTATTTCTTCCCCTTGCAACTTTTGATCAGCTTTATTAAGAATTTTTATTAAGAACAGCAAGGAAAGTAAAATTCGCCCTATAGTTCGACGGTTCAAAATTCTTGACCTTAACGACCAGAGTTGGCTCGTTTATGGATCCACTCTTCTTACAGCTCAGTGACCTCAAAATCAAGTTGCGATTAAAC
>JAWZYV010020135.1:0-22109 GCA_038373885.1 Cheiracanthium punctorium | reverse complement strand
GTTTTAAACTTTTCGGTACAAGTTGTATTTCCTTAATTTAACTTTTATTGTTTGCCATACAGCACTACAAATTGTCAATCTATGATGTTTATGTTTTAATACACTCATGTCCATAAATTAAGGATAATTCAGAATCACACAGAAATTGATCTCTAAAATAAAAATTTCACCTGTGGAATGATCACACACATCTTGAAGAAGAATATGCAAATTACAGGAAACCACCAGATGGCGTGGATGGTACGTCACAATGACGAGAGTGTAAGAGAGGGGTATATAAGGAATGGTGGCAAAGAAGTAAAATTGTTCACAAGCGCTGTGAAAGCCTTTCCGTGCAAAAACCGCATAGTTATGGCACAAAGGAGGCATTTGGATGATGTTTTACGTGGCAGAATTACGGACGACTGGAATGTGGACGTACCCAGCTGGAAGTATCTGAGGAACTTGGAACCGCCCAGAGTGTCATCTCCAGGCTTCGGCAACGATTCCAAGATGATGGTAATGTGAGTAGACGTTACAGCACAGGTCGCCCCGAGTTACAACGCCGAATGAGGACCGCTATTTGGCAGTTACTGCCAAAAGAAACAGACGGAGTACAGCATCAGACCTGTCTCGTCGGCTCTCTTCAGCTACCGGTACGACAGTTTCAAGGCAGACCGTGTACAGACGCTTAGGGCACATTGGTCTATATGCTCGTCGGCCTTTCAGATGTGTTCCACTTACCGCAACTCACTGTCGCCTGCGATTAACCTGGAGTAGAGAGCATGCATTGTGGACACCGCAACAGTGGTCTTGTGTGATGTTTTCCGACGAATCCAGGTTTAGTTTGGAGTCTGATTCTCGCCGGACATTCATCTGGAGAGCGCCAGGTACCCGTTACCACCAAGAGAACACCATTGAAAGACACCGTTACGGTGGTGCAGGATGGCTCGTTTGGGGAGGAATTATTCTTGGTTCCAGAACTGACCTGCATGTTCAGAGTGTAACGATGACAGGCCACATATATCGGGATGTCATTCTGGAACAACATGTACGTTTGTTTCGGGGCGCCATGGGTGCTGAATTTGTGTTTATGGGTGACAACGCCCGTCCTCACCGTGCAAACATTGTAGACGAATGCCTTCAATCGGAGGATATCACCCGTATGCATTGGCCAGCATACTCACCGGACTTGAATCCAATAGAGCATGTGTGGGATATGCTTGGCCGACGAATTGTAGCCCGTCAACCCCTCCCACCTGTCTACTGGAACTTCGGAGTGCAATGCTTGATGAGTGGTGTAATATTCCCCGAGATCAGATTGATCATTTGATACTCAGCATGCCTAGGCGTTGTCAGGCCTGTATTGAATCGTCCGGGAGACATACTCCGTATTAACCATCCTACTAACCATGTTATACTGTTTTTTGTAAATAGGTTCTTTTTTGAAATTTGGTCAAGGGAGTAAAACTTGCAATTTTTATTAATTATGTCAAACATATAGCATCTTTTTTGCTCTTTACTTTTTGTTTAATAAATAGACTTTACAAATAAGTCAAATTTGTTTTGCTTCTTTCTCTTTCTTTGCCTGAACTTCATTATCCTTAATTTATGGACATGAGTGTATTAAGGATGTTTTTTTTTTGTTTTTTTTCTCTTTCTGTAGATAGCGAATTACTGTACTCTAAATTCAATTTATATACGACCCCCTTTTCTGAGCAATTCAGATGCTTCAACTTTATGTAGGCATAACTCGGCCAGTTTTTATCGTAATAAAATGAAACTTTTTGTGTTTACTTTTTTTTGGTATACTGCATCTTTTCCGAAATATAAGTGATAGGACCTGGGGACCGTATAAAAATTTAATTTTTGTAATTTTTTTCTAAATGGGTTTTTTGGTTCGAAAAGCAGGTAAAAACATTCTTTACCTTTTTAAAAACATTTTTCAAATTGGAAGTGCATATCTAAACCGAGCGGTTCGGTAATTAGCTAGGGTCACATTAAGGCTGGACACCCTGTATTCTAGAATCGAAAACAAATTGTGATTACTAAGTTTGCTCAAATAGAAATATCCGTCAATGTAATCACAATCAGTAAGTTATACATTTTTAGGAAATGAAATCACTATAAAAACCCTTATGTACAGGTACATTTACTTGCTCTACTCATATCTATTCTATTTTAAAATCCCTTTTAGATCCAAATACAGGAAGAGACAGCGATTCTTTCTTTACGAGGATAAATCCATTCCTGAGATCTTGGACACAAAACCTCTGTTGCTGCTTCCATGACAACCTTTACTATTCAATAATACTGTTTCTCAACTGTCTGTGTATGGCATGAAAATTTTGGGAACACTACCAGAGACCGAGAGTCATCTACCAACTCTCGATGAGAGTTGGTAGATGACTCTTCCACTAAGTTCTTGAGTTCTTCATCTTTGATTTCCATCGTCATCGATGACTCCCTTATGTGTGACTTTTGCCATTTTGAAATCATTTCCACATAATCAGTAGCTCCGAAATTTATAGCTGGGATGAAGATCTTTCTCAGTGCGTTCTTATCTGAATCCTTATTGTTCCTTACTTTAAGAATTCTTCGTAGAGCTAATTCTCGAATAAATTTTCGTTCATTTGTCTGCATTTCGAGAAGAATATTCTCTGGAGAGGCAAAACATTCATTCCTCTGTACAATAGAATCGACTATTTGTTGAAGTTCCATTAGAAGATAAGAAGAAAGTTGTAGCTATCAGTGGAAATAGATGCCTGGAATCATCAATACATGAAGCCTTTTTTTTTAATTTAAAAACATATCGGTGCATATACCTTTATTAAATACGTTGCCACTGTTTTCAGACTTTCCAAAGGATTTTTCTTGCTAATGTAAAGCCGGAGAATGCGGTTGGCTGTTGTGAGTCACTTTGAGTGAGACAACTTACCACAGTTTACGAGCAGCTAAATGAGGTGTACAAATACCACTCGATATTGCCAGACATATTTCAAGAAGATACTTCTGATCATTAGTCAGGCTCGCAAATTATCTGGCAGATTCATTTCAATCTGTTGAAAGTCAATAGCTGTTTTTCATAGTTTTCCAAAGCTTTTCGAATTTCATTGGAGTAGCTTTCTGGCCATGTAGCTTTTCCATCTAAAAATTTACAGAGATGTCCAATAGAAAGTTCATTTCCATGAAACGGACAAATAAGCCATTGCAGGGGTTTGCTATATTACTCATACGGGCTCGGCATCCCCCCTCCTTCACGTTCAACTTGCACTACTCTTTTGATACATAAACAATTAAACATTGCAGAAAAAAGGCCTACTGATGATAGGAATTATAAGAAGCCATTCAAAGGTAGTCTACATGATATTTTGAACAAATGCTTACATTACAGAAAGAAAAGCTGAAAAATTCCACAAAATTTGAAAATTAGGGGCTTAGGGGGGAACGGCGCCTCATAATATATTCTTTTCTTTTTACTTATGATACCAAAATTTTGAACACTTAGATGAGAAGAGGCACTTTTTGGCACTATCACTAAAGAATTTAGATGTTTTGAACACATGTTTACATGAAAGAAAGTAAAGTTGAGAAATTCGACAAAATTTGAAAATTAGGGGGCCCGGTGCCCCATGAAATTTTACTATTTTTTTATCAGGCTAAAATTATGAGCACTTAGCTTAGATAGGAAAGGCAATTTTTGGCCCTATTGCTAAAGAATATATGAACTTTCATTTTTTTTCGGCCCACACTACAGTCCAATACTAATAATAGCAAAAGTATTATAGAAGGTGTTTTAAAAGAGTTCTAACAAACTTAAGATGTAAATCAGGTATATAATAAGGATCCAGTATCACATAGCAATATGGGGTCGAAAACGTCGTCTTCATCTAGCTGTTAATCATTACTTTCTAACAAGTGCTGAAATAATAGTGAACTTTCCGACCATTGTTGGTCAGAAACCAATGTATGTTTCACAGAAAGCATATGATTTAAGCTGACAGTTTAATAATTCTGTTTAATTTCATTGATGAAACTTTTGGATACAGCCCATTATGTATAAAACTTAATTAAGAAATTAAACGAAAGCGTCAACTCTTTTCCCAAAGTAATTATTATTAATGAAATTAAAACAGGGTTTTTGATACCACCTTGCTAGCGTTTTTGATGCCTTATTATGTGCCCTAGTTCCCCTTAAAATTGGTCGAAATTCTTTAGAAATGCCCTGCAATATTTATGCAATCATTGCCTACTTTCGTAATTTGTATGCAACCCGTAAAAAACAATCTTCTAATGCATGCTTTTTTTTTTCTTCGGCGGCCATTGAAAAGTGCTTTAAGTCAACATATGTTTATTTTCGTATCTCTGAGCTCCCCTTTTTTTCTGGACCCCACTTTGGCCGAGAGCATAAGGCACTGAACATGATAGAAGGCTGAAGTGTGAAAGTCCCGCTTTCGGGTCTGCCGCGCGGCTGTCAATTCAAAGGTCTGGAGTTTTGGTAGGATTTCACCAGATGTAACAAGAAAATACGTTAGAACCCCCTTAGAAAGTTCACCGACCATGGCATCCCCTATCTTAGACAGATAGCAAAAGTATTGCACACTGCAGACGATAATACGAAATGAAAAAGTGAAATAACAAACAGAGCGATAATACTGGGTCGGCAAAAAGGTAGTTGCGTTTTTTACATGAAATTCAAACAAATAAATTTTCAATTATGAAACCATTCTTCAAGTTCCAACCGTAGCTCAGTAACATTCATGATTGTAGTCAGTATAGCCCGTATGTAGCTTTGCTATAATAACACAAGCAAACAAACTGAGTATTTTTATGATGAATAAGTGAAGTTTTGTACATCACTTAATATGTGGGCTACGTTTTACTAAAAGGAATTTTTTTTTTTTGTACGGAGATATAGTAAAAATTTAAATTTTGTCTTTAATCGGATTAAATCTCCGGAAAATTTTCATCGTACACATTAAAATTATGTAAATCTGCGGAAAGAAAATGCTCACTTGTATTTTATTCGGCAGTCGTTCGTAATACAGCAAAGTTACTTATACCAATCATTTCCGATTGACGTACATTTTAATTTGCTATACATAAAAATTGCACAAGGGGCCATCTCCATATTAAAAATCCGCACCAACTGTTTTTTTCAATAGCAACCCCTTGAAACCCCTGGAACCTACAAATAGCGTTTTTCAATTTGCAGAAAGTCCCTTAAACTCGCGCAAATAAGAATTCTCAA
This sequence comes from Cheiracanthium punctorium, assembly GCA_038373885.1. NCBI lineage: Eukaryota > Metazoa > Arthropoda > Arachnida > Araneae > Cheiracanthiidae > Cheiracanthium > Cheiracanthium punctorium. Next base: position 16,879 of record JAWZYV010020135.1, on the reverse strand, counting down.
TATCTCCGGAAATTATCGTAGAAAATTGGGGAAAATTTATATATAGGGTAATTTGAAGCTGTTCTTTCGTTTAATAAAGTCAAACTAGAATGTTGCCACTGAGAAAAATGAAGTTGATGCAGAATCAAATATAAAGACGGCCCCTTATGCAAATTAAACTAATAGTAAATTAACGTACACGTTATTTGCAAACGAATGGTTTATATAACTTTGCTGTACGACGAACGACGGCCAAATAAAGAGCAAGTGGGCGGGTTTTTTTTCTCCGCAGCTGTACCTATTTTTACGTATCATTGCACTTTTTTGTGTATATGAACAGTATTTAAGGAATAAAAGCCAAGGTCAATGTTTCTGGGACACCGTATATATCTATAACAATTTATTAGGAAGCTTGTTAGAATAAAATATCTAGTAGATCGTCTATATTAATACATTTTTTTCTTTCCTTTGAATTTTACTACTTGCTTTCATCTCTAAGACCTTAGTCATATAAATCAGATGGATTCGAGTATAATGAAAAATATCTTAAAAACAATTTTTAATATAGATATTAACATTTTTAAAAGTCTGTGTTTCTTTTTCTTCATAACTTTAAATTAATAAAGAAGCAAACAACAAAACAGATTAGCGTACTCATTTCCAAATAAGATTGAAAAATTCTATTGATAAATTTAAGTGTAGAATATCTTATACATCTGTCTTTAAAACAGCATTTCGCTTACATTTTTGTCAGCACTGGAATTTGGGAAATTCAAATTTAAGAGATCCAAAACTCAGAAAACTTTCATGGAATGTATTAATAGAGAGGAATAGTTTAGAGATTGCAATCAAAAATTCAAAAAAAAAAATATTAAAAACGCACAAACGGACAAGAATATTGCTCCTCTACACAACTCTGGATGTCTCAAAAATATTAAAATAAACCCATAAAGTCGCTATTTTAGTTAACTGAGCCTTTTAAATGTTAATTTACAGCATATTGACAAAGTTGCGAAATCTGATTGCATCGGTAAGCACGCAAATTTAATCTAAGAAAAGACCTTTTAGTGATTTCTTTGGTATTTCGTTAAACAAAGCTTGCCTGAACTTTTAGTTCAAAAATCTATTTTCGATGTCAGAACTCCTCCCCCCTTTGATCTTGAATCTAAATTTTCCGTCCTCCCCCCCCCTTTTCGGGCATACTTGACAAGATACGATTTAAAGACTCAGGAATCTGAGACTTGCACAAAAAGTGTGATTGAGTAGCTACCTAATTGCACTCTTCCATGAAGCTTGTTTTAATCTTTTGAAATTCGAAGCGAAGGGGGTAATGGCGGATCGGGGGGGGGGGGTGGCTGCATCTCTCGAGCTCGCGTCCTAGATAAATGTCTCGTCTCGCAATATTCGCGAAGCACGTGAGGTATGCCAATCCGTTTAGTATGAGGCCATTTCACCAATCACGACGAGACCCCACCTTCTAATTGGCTAATTCACACGTGTAACGTATGCCAGCGATTTTAATCATGAGCGGTGATCCAGCATGAAGCTAGTCATCCTGCTTCAGTGACAGGATCGCTTGGCATGTGAGCAATCCATGTCGGACCCTTTTCATTAAACGACGCGAGAATAGAAGTCCTCTGTCCTCCCCATCCACCTTCTTTTTTATTTATTCAGCCGTCAAAATGGATGTTGTAAAAGTTGCTTGTCCTGCGTAATTATGCTCTTAATGAAAAAGTGTCAAAGCGTGATTATAAAGAGACTGCTCCCAGTAGCCAAAGCAGTCTTTGACCCACATCGAAGCTTGATGTTTTGTTAGATGATATGAAATTCCATTACGCGTTTTAGATTTAATAAGGTGTAGTGCTCAAATAGCAAATCCTTTGAAATACCGATGTCTTGTATCATGCATGGCTATGGAATGAATGTCTGAATATTGGTATACTGTTGAATTTAGGTTCAAGAGCGGAGATTAATTTAACAAATACTTTAATAATAATTTTAAAAAAGTGTACTGTATGTGCTAAGAAGAACATAGAAGTCATTTTAAAAGGCTTCTAAACTACTAGTTTTCAATAAATGCACTTCAAAATGTGTGTCCTGAAAAGAACAATTGCGAATTATATAATAAAGATAACAGTACATTATAAAATAAAATGTGTCTGCGTTTTGAATGATGAACTACAATTCCTAAACAGCCACACAAGAGCACAAAAAAATTTATTTTTCACATTTTCCTACATTAAATAAACTTCAAACTTTTTGTCCTAAGTGCACAAGTGTATCTGGCGACATAATACTATATAACCAAACAAATTATACTGAATCTACGTTTTAATAAATCCGATCTGATTTTCTGTAATTTCATTGGGTTGAAGTTAAGTTAACCATCCCCCTTACCACCTCTCCTTAAAACTTCACCACTTCTGTTAAAAATGATCTGCAACATCTTTTTATTTAGCTATTCCACAACACCTTGAAAACATCGTGATATTGTTTTAGTTTATGCATCGTGAAAGTTCTAAGCAATTTTGAAATAATTCGATTTCGTTTTTGTAATATCAACTTTTCTTATTAAAATATTTTCTCTGAAAACTTAAAGTAGAACAAAAGACCATGTTAGTAGTGTAATACTGACAGTACTACGCCACTCACATTCCAGTGGAGCAGGAAGCAGGAGTTACGTAACACACGATGTTCTGAGAGGGGGGTAGAGTTGAGTGGCAGTTGGTGAATGAGAATCTGTCGGAGCAGGGGAGATGAGGTTGAATGACAGTTGATAGATAAGACAGAGTTTATTTCTAGCGTTATTCCTAATAGAGGGGACTTGGAAAAAAATTTTTATTTGTGTTACTAGAATTTTAATTGTTAATTTTTCAGACATAGAAAATTTTTAATTTATGTTTTTAGAATTTTGATTGTAAATTTTTCAGAGGTAGAAAATATTGGATTTGTGTTTTTAGAATTTTGATTGTGAATTTTTCAAACAGAAAATTTTGCTGAGATACGAAGTATTAATATGTAAAAGAAATTACAAGCTAATGATTTCATTATTGAAGATAAAAATTGAAGTTGGGTTTTGACTAGTTGAATGGTATATGTTTGATGCAAACTTTTACAGAATAGTAGAAAGAATTGTGTTTAATGTTAGGTTAACGATACTTTGTGGGTTTTTTTATTTTATTTTTTACGTAAAATGGTATATGTTAATTTTTCAGACATAGAAAATATTGGATTTGTGTTTTTAGAATCTTGATTGTGTATTTTTCAGACATAGAAAATTTTTCAGAGATATGAACTAGGAAGATGTAAAAGAAATTACAAGGGATAACCATTCTTTAGCTTTAGATTTTTTTTAGATAACTAGAAAGAGTTAAAATTATTGGTGTCTGCCATCTTAATAAAAAAAAATACGTTTCAGATTTAAAAAAAAACAATTATGGTAAAATTCTGTTTAATAATGATACTTAGAAACTATTTTAGCGAAAGTGAAATCTACTGTATGTATTCGCCCCTAAAAGTTAACTTCACACTACACCCGTTGACTTACAGATATACTGTAAAGATATAGCTATATTCTTCTAATACGTGTAAAAATATCATGTCCCACCCTACAACCGGTACCACATTATCATGTAAACCTTTTACAGAATAATAGGAATAATTGTGTTTAATATTAGTATGATACTTTGTGTATATTTTCGTGATAAAATGACGTTGGTTATATCTTTAAACCTTTTAAGCAAGTATTAGTAGTGATAGATTTTTTAAAAATCCTACAGTATTGAAAATAAAGTTTAGGTTTATACTAACTGATCAGAAAATCGCGGTTACATGGTAATTTCCTTATATGATTTTAGAACTTTACGATACGTTTTTTTAGAACTTTACAATAAAATAAGTTACAAGCGAGCAAATAAAATAGCAGTTTTAGATCTAACTCTCAAGATATTATAGTTAGAAAGCAATAATATACCAATTCAATAACAGGAATGCTTATATTTTAGGTACAAAAGTAGCATTTATCCAGATACAGACTACAGATGTGTTTCATTTTATGTTATAAGATCTCTCTTTAAGTAGAACAGATCAATAAGTTTCCCAAAATGAAATGTATGTATACAAAAAAATACATCTGAACCTACTACCAACTTAATGTCTCAGAAAAACATACTGAAACCCAGTCTTAAATTAAACAAATATATGATTCTATTGATAGTCATTCAAAACATTTTACACGGAGTTAATATCTAAGTAAAATAAAAATTGGTTTTACATGAAAAAGTTAAAAATCGTTATGAAAATTTGCGCGTGTGTGTACGTATATTCTAAAACGATACATTTCTAAAATAAAACTAAATCACGCGTATCAGTAAAATGTAAAATCAAGAAAGTCATTCAATTTACTTGTAAAGTATTAAACTAAAGTTCCTAATTTTAGAGAATGAAGTTTCAAAAAATCGTTAAGTATTATAAATTTAACTCAGAAAAAATATTATTTTGATGGAAATAGTGTCATCACATCTTGTTGCTATATATATTTTTACGTTTAATAAGGTTTGCACAAAGATTGAATTGCAAAGGTTCAGCAAACGTGCTTTCACTAAATATTGATTAACTTTTTTCCTAAATCATATATCAACAAAGTACAAAACATATTAAAAGTAACAAAAAATTTTGCAAGTCTTACTAAACAAGATACTAAAAAGAATAACAAGCACTAATGGTCAATACCATTCTTGTAAAAATCTCTACGATTACTTGCAAAATAAATACTTCTGAAATTTTACTAAAACAAAAAGTGGTAAAGTTAACATACGTAGACAAGATTTCATTTTCTCTTTTATACTTATCTTTTAAATACTATTACTAAAAGCTAGACAGTTAGAAATTTGACAAAAACTTATTGAAACTAGTATTATGAAAACATTAATCAACTGTATAGAAATAAAATGGACTTCTGATTAAAAGCATAAACCTAAGTACGTTAGGTAAATTTGTTACATGAGAATTCACAACAGTAGTAATTTTTTGTAAAATGTACTTACATAAAAAAGGTATTTCCCACAACACTTGGTAAAAAGTAGTATTAAAATTTACCAGACATGTTTTACGTTCAAAAAATCCGTACTTAGAAAAAAAACGAGTTACCATAATTTCAAAACATCAGAGTATTAACTTAGGTTAATTTTGTAATTTTTCTAAATTAATGGACTTGTATATATGTATATATATATATATATATAATCTGGTTTCTAATTCTTGATAATAGCTGTTACTTTTATGCGAGATATGTCTTATTTGTAGTATGTTTTGTGTTTTACTTGTTAGTTATATATATATATATATATATATATATATATATATATATATATATATATATATATATGTATATATGTATATATATATATATATATATATATATATATATGTATATATGTATATATATATATTAGGGTGATTCATAAAAGACCCCAAAAATTTTTTTTCCCTTTTTTTTAACTCTCAACCCCTAAAAATGGTCTATTCTACTAGAAAACATACCAGTATTTTTTTAAAAAATTTTAATTGATATTTAAGGGTCGCTACCGAATTTAGAAATATGAGAAATGAAGCAAAAACCATAAATTTTTAAATAAATAATTTTATTACAATCAGAATACAGTTTTATGAATGAAAATAGTAAATAACAGTGTTGAAACCTCGAAGTAGAAAGAAAGAAAAAATGTTATATAAAATTTGACTGATTGACATTGGGGTGTTTCTGTCTATAATTCTTAACTAACAACATCAAGTACTGCTTCTGCTCCTCATCGTTTGTATGTAATTTGTTGTATTCTTCCATCAAAGCAACACCTCGTTCAGCTATATCATTAAGGACTCTCATGTTTTGTACAATTTCTTTAGCTGACCTGTAGCTTTCTTCTTCTTCCCACAGCTCAGGATCTTTTTGTATGAACTCGCATGAAATACCAGTCGTGTTGAAAAATTTCATTGTATTTGTTGTAACGAAATCTTCGATATTTTGATTTTTGATTGCATCATACCTCAAAGATGCCTTTTTAGGACTGTTTTCCGAACTTTCGTTATTCAGTGCTAAAATCATTCTGCGTTTTGTTTCATTAGAAATTCGCTTATCAAAAAAAGCTAGAGCAACCAGTTCTTCAGAAAGATACCAAAGATGACCCAACATCTTTTTCCCGGCGACTTTGGCTAAAACTGTATCATGTTTTTCGAACTCAACTATGTCCTTCAAAATCTTCAGGTCATTTTCAGGTGCCATATAAGCCACTGGCGCTGTAAACCAGTATTTTGCATAGACAAGTACAACAAATATGCAGATATCCGTAATGGCCTTAGCTTCTTTAATTGTGATCTTAAGCTGGTGCTTAAATAGAAACATTTTCAATGCATATACAGCTTTCGCCATCCAACGTGCACGATGCATTCCAGAAGGGGCTTTGAATGAGATACCGCTTTCAGGAATCCCTACTAAAAAGATAATGATTAAATGAAGGAGCTCCCTGTAATCGTCACGAGGCTGAAATTGTTGTAGTTGATTCTGAGCAAAAGTAATTATATTGGTCGCAGCAGTTTGAACGCAATTCCAAGTAGATGGTTCAAAAATTGCAGTTTTGAAGTCTTCCTGATTTATTTTTGTCCAACGGCTCTTAAATTTTTTGAAAATTATAATTTCAGGACCGCTGGATGGTCCAATAGCTGATACTACGACAGCTTCCAGTACGATTTCTAAGATGTGATGCCGACAAGGGAGCCAAATCAATTATTTTTGCATTTTTTGTTCCAAAAGAATACAGGCTCCGTTTATTCGCCCAGTATTAGATGCCGTTGTGTCGAAGCACATAGATCTTATTTTATCATGTAAGTTCCACGATGAAATTGTCTCGAAAATAGCAGACGCCATGGTTTCTCCTTTGCCATCTGGAAGCTTAGAAACGGCCAAGAGCTGGTCCACTCCTTTTCCAGATACCAAGATTGGTAGACGATCTACTACTTCATGCCCTGTTATGTCCTCGAGCATTTTTCCATCCCAGTGCACAGTTAGTGTAGTTTAGAGTTGGAAATCAGATTTTATTGATTCAGCAAGCTGCAGTCTATTATTCATTCTTTGGCAACGTATAGAGGAATAGCTTACGTTGTATTCTGATACATTACAGCCTAGACTTTTGAGTGTAGATGTCAAAACAACAGTTGCTTTCCGGTCGCTCAATTTAGCGACATCGAGACTAGTTGCTAAATTAGAATCTAGGATTGTTTTTCGGCCTCGTTTCCTTGGTATCGAAAAATCTTTGCTTGAAGAAGGTCCTGGCTTCGGAGAATTAGGACGACTTTGACTCATGTCACTATCACTCCTGTCCTCTGTAGAAGAAGTAGCTGAAGATGACAATAAATTGTATTTCTCAGTTAGTCTATTTATTGCTTCTTTTTCTTTTTCTTTCATTTTTTCCAACTTAACTTCTTTTTCTAATTGTTTATCAAGTTTTCTAGCATACTGTTTATCAATCTTACCGATTCGTCCAAGACGGTTCATTTTTCTTTGGTTCAAAAGAAATTGCTTATCTTCGTCAATATTCATTATATTTAGAGCATTAGAGTGAGCTATATCAAACAGAACATTTAATTTTGATTGCCACTTGTTTTCTTTTTCTTTGATTGTTGCTGAACGCTTTGCCTTATTTTCTTTATTTTTTTTTTTTAATTCTGCCATTCCTTGAAATATTTGAGTGTTTTTGTGATAACATTTTGCTTTTCCTTGGTGGGAATACTTGCTTTTTCCCATATTGCCATCACACCACCAGCAGTTAATGACGCTGATTCTCTATTTACTTTTTTCATTACATTTTTATAGTGAAAAAATAAACTCATTACTTCTTGCACTGAGGGTAATATTGTTTGCACTAATTCTGAGCAAGTGTGTCCGATTAACCATATTTCATCACGAGCGAACACAACCACTTTGGATTTCAATGATTTTATCTCTGGGTAAGAAGCAGGATTGTTTATGTTGTAAATATCAGTCCAGCTAACTAAAGCTGGGGAATGTCATACGCATAAAATGTCTTTTTTCTTTCCCCCCCCCCCTCCTGCAGTGGGAGGTGCTCAATTTATTGGTACTTGCTTGATATAGGGGTGGCCGGAAGTAGAGAAGAGAAGGAAACGCGTAGACCCAAAAGGGTGTTATTGCAGTTAATTTTTAAACTTTGAGAGTTGGTAGCGACCCCTAAATATCAATAAAAAATTCTGAAATTAATAACCAATTCATATTTTAGTAGATAGAATGATATTATGGGTTGAGAGTCAAAAAAATAAAAACTTGAATTTTATGAATCACCCTAATATATATATATATATAAATATATATTTTTTTTTTTTTGGAAATATCAACTAAGTGCGCGTGTTACATATTTTACTGACTGGTCTGCTTAGACTTACAAATTTTAAATAAATGTGTTTTTACTTTTTATACATAATACTTGTTCAAGCTTAGTACATTTTTGATTTGTGCATTTATTACCAAAATAAGGAATTTTAGGTATTCTATAATGTAAAAAATCTTGGTACATTTTATTTGAAGTAACCGAGTATTTTAAATCAAACACTATAATTTTTACTTTTTTAAAACATCAAGTAGTAACTTATATTATTTTTATCCATAATGCTTGTTGAAACTTAGAACACTTTTGATTTGGACATGTTGATGTGTTCTCATATGTTATGAAATTATTTCTAGAAATAAGCTTAGTGATTCGAACTTAGTAAATTTCTTAGAAGTAGTACGTTTAAAATATTTTTGATGTGAACGAACTTAAGTTTTTGTTCTGAAGTTACCAATAATTTTAGCGCAGATATATAAACTTACCTTTTAAAAATCTCAACTATTCAAAATTACTGCTATTTATGTCTAAACTAAATTGGAGACTTAGAATATTTTTTCAGAAACATCAAGTAAAAGTTCTTAGAAAATATTTTACATGCTACATCTGCTGATGTTGTTATCTTTTCATTTTACAAGTTACAGACTTAGGAAAGAAAAGTATTTTGGGATAAATATTACATTAGAAAAGAAAAAAAAAAGGAATACTTCTTTATTTTTTTTTTTGAGTTATGCGTTCAAACATAGAATATTTTGAATTAAAATTATATTTTATGATCCGGCAGGACATTGAATATTTTCACGAAATGAACTAACACATCTGTACTTTGTTAATTTCATAGAAGGGATGAACTTCGGTATTTTTTTTTAATCTTAAGAACTTAATATTTCTTTTCTGAAGTGTTAAATATGTAGACATGAATTTTTTTAAACATTGTGTAATTCAACTTAGTACATTTTAGTCAATGTTTAAAGATATTGAACTTAAAATTTTTTTTACCTTTTTTAAAATCTTCACTAATGAAAATTAGTACAATTTATGTCAGTACGAAATTACACACATACAAAAATTTTCAGAAATACCATGTAAAAGTTTTTAGGAGATATTTTGTGAACTGCATTAGCTGAACTTGTAATTTTTCTTTTTAGAAGTTTTGTACTTAGGTATATTTTGTGTTCTTACAAATTGTTGAATATTTTCATACAATAAACTAACAGATCTACACTTTGTAAATTTTATAGAAGTGATGAACTTTGACATTTTTTTAAATGTAGTGACTTAGTACTTTTTTTTTCTGGAATGCTAGATATGTTGAGCTTTTTTTAAACATTAAATAATTTAACTCAGTGCACTTTAATTACTTTATCCCACATAAATGACTTGCTGCAAAAGCAACTTGTAAATACTTTTTTATATTGGTATTAAAACTGTTAAAATTATATCCACTACATAGAAATTAACAAACTAAAATATAAGATACCAAAAACTAAGAAAAACTAATGTTTAACTGCATAGCGCAAGAAATTTGCGTGTTATCCAGATAACAATAATACTATAATATAGATTCTCTTAAATGGATTAAGTGTTTTATTCTATGCACTCAAAAACTCTACAGAATGATCTTTCGCTCTGTCAATATATAAATTACGGTAAATTTCACTAAATTAACCTGAAATATTATATGTGTAATGTTTGAAAATTTGAGACATAAGTTTGAAAATTTTAACCTGCATGTTGCTTCCAATTTATAATCATGAGTATGCTTGGATTTAATTTTACTAGTGCTCAGCAATATCTGATGTTTAAATAGAACATAAATGATAGCTGATTCATTAAAAATATTTACAATATTTTTATATAGTATGCAAGCAAAATTTATTAAATTACAATTTCGCAAACGCTCTTTCTGTGCATAAACTAATACTCAAACTTTAATAATCAATTGGTGATTTCTAATTGCTTTAAATAGGTTTCATTGACTTTAAGCATCGCAGACTAAAATGCACCTAACTAATGTAAAAAGCCTTCACTAAGGTTTTCTAGCTACGTGTTTTTATGCATGTAAACTATCCTTATGAACCGCTTTAACAACAAGCCGAAAAAACTTGTACACAGCGTGGAAATAAAGCCCATCCATTTATGAAGGACTGATTCCTTTACGCAACATCTATAAGTTAGATGAATGATTAAATTTCATAACTCTTCTCTCTCTTCTGCATTGAAACTTCCATATATCTTATACGAATAAAAATCTGTAGAAATTAGAAGCATTTTACAATTTCTCACTTTAACGCAGCCCTCATATATCTTTCACCAAGAAATCTCGCAGCCGATAGTTCATAACTACTGGGTATTCCTTGAGCAATGACAAGTTTTATTCTTTTTCTGACAATTTTCCAAGAGACCTTATTTCTAAAACTGGATAAAGATATCAAGAAAAATGGATTACTGTTTAGTGATCCGTAGAGACAGATAGATATCAAAGACATGTTATAGAGGAGAAGACACAGGAAGTAACATTAAGGGAATTAATCAAAATTGTGTTCCACTTTTAGCAGGGGACATATCAAAGATGGAAGAGAGATAATGTTTTAAGATAATATATAAATTTCTAGCTCTAGGAAACTCGTGGAGAGTTTTCTAGATGCTGAAACAAAGGGAATATATTTATTATAATTTCTTTTGCAATTCTTGTGTAGTGAAAGTTAAAATCTGCATTAGACTTCGAGAGACTTCTATCATTTGTTAAAATATTCAATTTCATAAAATCATATTTACATTTACTTACTAGTTATGTCAGTTTAGCTTATTATGTATGCATGCTTTTTACTATTAAGTTACTTATTTGGTGTACTGTTAGTCTCTTGTGAGTTCTCTGAATCTTTCTTCCTTTTTTCGGATAATTCATACTACGATAATTGCCTGTTTTAAGTATCATAAGCGAGTTTTTTTAATTCTTATTTTTCCTATACGTTGCGTTGAACTAAGCTTTATCACACCGGCGTGATTTCAGAAAGAATTTGCACTATATAGGGGAAACAAAATTATGCCGTAGAGTGATTTTTTATCAAATTTCGTCATTTGATTGGATCCCTAGGAAAAGCATGCTTTGAAACCCTGACGTACTAATAAATGTACACATTCAAGGAAAAAAAGCTGTTTGTTGAAATAACTTTAAATATTTCTGGTTATTTAACAAAATCTTTGCTTGTACTAGAAAATAGAGCAAAAATATTTTGTTCTGTGAAAAATGTAATTTTTTTTCTAAAATAAATCAAACTTTTATTAATTCCAATAAAATATTCCATTGAAATTGTATCAACAAAGCATTTTTTTTTTTTTTTAGTTTAAATGAAATGTTTCTTGGTAGCAATATTCTTGATTTTCCTGTATTTTTAAATACAGATTTAAAAAATTCAAAATTTTGATTTTATTTTGAAGAAACGAGGAGTTTTCATGGTTGAAGAATATTATTTAAAATTGCTAAAGAAACGTTGCCTATAACAGCAAGATTTTGATATATGCCTTTCTACCTTCTATACTTTTAAAATTTTGAAACATTTTTGAGCATTAGAAAATGCCACTGTCTTACTATTTTTCAGCTTATTAAAATCTAACCAATGCCTTTCAGTATGATTTGATTATTTAAAAAATGATATCGACATCCGCTTATAAAATTTATTTATTATAAGCTGCTAAAAGAATCATTAATTGTATTTTTCTAGGCGTTAAAATATCGCTGCAAATAATATATCCTAATAAACAGTTATTATAATTTGCGTTATTTACGTTATTGTATTTATTATGAATAGTGTTATAAAATTATTACAGTCTGTAAACTTTTGCTTAACTTAGCTTAAAAATTCATGTAAAAGAGTATATTTACATTAATTCATCAATTAGAAGCCACTTGTTTTAATTTTTCACTTTGAAAATGTTAGACAAAACTCTCAGAGAAACAAAGTAAACAAAAAGTACGGTAACGCAAATAAACTACAAACTGCAATGTAATTACAGGCAAGGATATTCTGTCAGAAACCCTATTTACTATTCAATCCTCCAATCCACGTTAGTCGTCATAAATATCTACTACACCCTGTTTTTAAATACTTTTATTTCATGATGAAAAAGAAAAAAAGAAGAATGAATGAAAAATTACGAGCATCTTTGCTCTTTCATTCAGCTGTCCAATCAATGGAACAAGGAATAGTGCTAATATCTCCGCCCCCCCCCATCCATATCTCTTTCCGGGATTTGTGGCTCTTCTAACACTGAATTCAAACAATAGTATATATATCTCAACCCCATGCCGTGTACACAACGTGGCCGCGTGATTTGTTTGGGACTGGTTCCATCATCCCAGTTGGCGGGCTAGACTCTGTCCATTGGCATCTTTCGATCCTGCTGCCGGTTATTCATTTTTGGTTCTGCAAAAATTCCCACCCACCTGCAAGATCCACAGGACGCCCAAGAACACAGTTAGGCCACCCACTAGAAAACAATACTCAGCAACAAATGAGAGGAAGAATTAAAAAGAATCAAATGGAAAAATAAATTCACAGAAAGGGAAAGATCAGCTACCGACGGAACAGTTAAAACTGCCAAGTATTTTTGAAAACGAAGGAGAAAGAAATGCTTTCTCATTAGTCATTTGCTTTCGATTCTTCGAGGAGAAAAAAAAAAGTTGAAAAATTGATTCATGTTATTCTTCTGTTGATTGTCTTTACTTTTCTTTTCTAAGACCAGAGTGTTTGCTTAGATTTTTAAAGAATATCATTAATTTTATAAGTTTAAATTGCCCTTTTAAAATTAACTAGACAATCTGAGTGGTTTTGCAAAATGCAAATGCAATAAATATTGCACGTACCGTATAACAATACTTTTTTATGAATTGATTAAACACTAAAATGCTCTGTCTCCTATGGTTTCTAAAGTAGAAAGCCTAATTTTAGTAGAATGAAGGTTTAAATTTTTTAAGGCTTGTGTCCTTATTCTTATCTAAACTTTTGTAAAGTGATTTAAGTTGGCGCAATAGACTATTAACTTGAGTCTTTCGATATGCTGTTTGATTTAACGTTCTGTAAAATACCACCTACGTACAATATCTATTGGATGAAAAGAATATACATAAGCGAATGGTTAAATATTTATAGAAAGATATCATCTAAAAATCTCATGATTCCGATTTTACCGACAAAGATATCTCCTTTCACTCATTAATGAGTGAAAGGAAGAACAATACAATTTAATAGGAAAGGAAAAAAGTCTGAAGACTTAGCAGATGAAACTGCATATCCTACTTTTTGAAATTCGAAAGATTTATTCTCATTAAAGTCATCAGCTTCAAATCCGAAAAGAAAAGATGTTTAAAGATCGATTTTCTTACTCTTCTTTGGATTCTTTACTTTTTTTCACATTCACTGCTGATGCTGTTTTCGGTTTGTTTAGATTTAAAGACGTTTACTGAATTTAAAAATTGAACTCGTTAAACTGGGAGCATTTTGAGTATTTTTCCTTAGACGTGGATGTCTAAAACGACTATGGTATTGTGCAAAATACGTATGTACGCACTCGTCATTGTGGTATAGAATACCATAAAGGTTGTCCTCTGCATTGGTACAACAATGACCAATTGCTAATTCTACAACCGTCAGTCACTATGCTCAATTAGAACAATATTCGAAATAAGACAGTTATTTTAGATAATGTTTACAGAATAAATGCATTTCAAAATTTAAAAAAATGTATATATATCTATATTTTTTACCCAACCCCTCTTTAAATTGTGCAGGTACATTGTGTTTTATGAAACAATCTTTTTGAACGATCGTAAACAAGCAAATTGAGTATTTGATTTGTAACGCTTGAATACAAAACGATTTAGAAAATTTTCAACGTTGGAAGACTATCAGATAGGAGCAACTTATAAGGGGTGTAGATTTAACCCTCCAAGCGGTTGTGACGTAACATCTCGCCCACTTCGTTTCAGTTTTCACAGCAATGAATCTATAATTTAAATTATTTATAACACTCAGATAGCATAAAATATGTTTTGGTATTAAAGCTTTAATTAATGTAGGAGCTCATTTATTTAATGATTTTCCCTTTCAAAATTTCATTTCTTTCATATTTTTATTCTGCATGAAAATTTTACCATGAAAACAACTTTACATTATTTGTCTATTTCCAAGACACTCAGAGGGATGAAGTGCTAGCAGTTAGTTTACGCAAGTTAACTGATTGTATTTCATAAAATTACATGACAGATGTTAGTCATGACAAAAGCAATGTTTGAATTTTTATATGCACAGTTATTTTTTAATGATAGTTTTAATTAAAATGGAAATAAAATACCACGGTAGAAGAGTATTTCAGTCATATCTATTTTATTCTAGTCGGGTAAAAATTAAAAGTTCCATCTGACTTGAATTTTGATATGTCTTACGTCAAAATCACTGTAGAAATAAATAATCCCCTAAAACAAGTTTAGAAGAGTAAATACGATTAATACGAATTTAATAATCTCCACAGTTATATAAATAATTTTCGCCGGACGCGCAGTCACTTTGAACATAGTTTTACTAGAAAACCATTGCAAATAGTCCTTTGACATTCCCGGAAAATTCACGATTGTAATAAAAAATTCAGATAAATCCCATTTTATTTCAAATGATAATTTGATGAATCAATATATGAAATTCCTGTAAAGTTCGAAAACATTATGAGTGGATGTCTTCCCTAAAATGAAACCTTAAAAAATACTAGCTGATGCTGATTTGTAGAAGGTGGCAGTAAGATTTTCAATCAAAAGAGACAAACCACCTCAAACGCATCGGTTATTGGACATTTTATGTCACATATCTTTTACGTTTATAAGATTAGCAAATAGATCAGATATAAATAAGAAAAAAAAATGCGATGATCCATTTAACATGATGTAAATACCTGTGTGAAGCAATAACAGCGCTCGGTAAAACGGTTTGTTGATTTCAACATAATTTTGGTGCGATTTTAATGGAATTTTTTTTAATCAACAAAATGTTTTTTCTAAATTCGGTAAAAACTTTGTGGTAAAAAAAAATCCGCAAATATTTATCCAACAAAATATTGTTCAGTCGGAGGATGGAAAGAAAAGGCCCGCCGCATCTTTTCTTCAGCCGCCATTCGTCGTTCAGAAAAGTTACATATGCCAATTGTTTACGAATAACGCGTACTTTAATTTGCAATGAATAAAATTTGCATACAGGGATGTTTTCCTATTTAAATACGCACCCGTTTTATTTTTTCCAATGGTTAGACGTAACTTTTACTTTATATTTCAAAAATTTAGCTAATTTTAACAATGGATACTAACTTTGAATATGTTTCATCTAAGAATAAGAGAATCACGAGCCTTCAAAATTACACTCCCCTAATCTCAAAGTACCCTTCTACACTTTATTTCATAGTTTATTTAATAGTCAGTCTTATTGAGGTGATAATTTTCCCCTACACTTAGCACTACGTAACCCAAACATAATTTTCTATTATTTTGATTTTTTAGTAAAATATCAATATGAATGACTACTTATAATATTAATATTCGAAAAAATATCAAATAGAAAACTTGCCAAATTTAGACAGAATTCTGTAGAAAACGATTCTGCATGGATGTTCAAAATTTTATGTAAATGCGTTCAGCAGCTGGTTTTAATCTAAGTAAAATGTGTTATTTTGGTAAATGAAGATTCAGTATATCAATTTATTTAGTTTTATTTTGTTCACATTAAAATGTCATTTGGATGGTAGAACTAATTGCATGTTACATCTGCATGCCAGATAACCTTAAGCTCTGCTAAACAGTTAGGTTAGGTTTCTTTTTTTTATTCTTTTTTTCTTTTTAATAAAACTTAATGCTTACAACCTAATAGATGAGTTCTTAACTTTACCACAAAAATAAATGCAGTTGGAGGAAAATAAGAACTTAAAAATTCCTGCAGGTTTTCAGGTTTTTTTAAAAGTTGTAGGCATATTTAAAATAATGGAGTCAGAATCTCGGTTAAAATTCTTTGTATTTACACCCTTGAAGCAATGAAATCCTTATTCGATTTCAAAGTTCTTATTAACAATGTCAAATCAATTTGAAAGTATTCATATTTGCAAAAGTTTTACAAAAAGGTAAGACTATTTGAAGATACTTGAAGATTAATTGCCCATAGTCATTGTAAGATTAAATGGAATGTAAAACAGAGGTATGAATAAACGGTAAAATATTTAATGCTTTATTAGCACAGTGTAATAATATTTTACATTTTGTAACACTATATTATGAATCTTAATACACAAAAAATTATTTTTTTTTTAATGTAAGACCCCTTATAATGTATCTGGCATAAAATGTAACTGCATGTCACTAAAAAACTTTTTCTAACTGGAAGTACAGTGCTAACAATTTAAAAAATATATCCTTCTTGTCCAAACAGTTGGATTGTAATCAAACAAAAAATTTACCAGCTTCGCACTTTAAA